>CAUYSK010048093.1:0-22769 GCA_963575035.1 Avahi laniger
TGTCCAATTAATTTCTTTCTATTTTTGGTAGAGATGAGGTCTCGCTCTTGCTCAGGCTGGTCTCGAACTCCCGAGCTCAGAACGATCCGCCCACCTCGGCCTCCCAGAGAGCTAGGATTACAGGCGTGAGCCACCGTGCCCGGCCGGCTGCAGCCGTTTTTGAGAAATAAAGCCTCCTTCTCAAGTTTATGAACGTAAATATTCTCTTCAGTTAATAAGCCAAAAGGTGGAAACAACCCAAATGTCCATGGATGCATGAATGGATAACAAACTGTGGTATATATGTATAGTGGAATATTATTCAACTTTAAAAAGGATGGAAATTCTGATACATGCTTCAACAAGGATGAACCCCCAAAACATTATAAGCCAGCCACAACAGGACAAATATTGTATGATTCCACCTATATGAGGTACCTAGAACAGCGACGTGTGAAGGCCCTACTAGCCATTGTCCCTCGTAGCTGCACATCCCTTTGACAAAGAATCATGAGGTCCTTCCCTAAAACATCTCCCACCTAGATAACCTCTGTGCCTGAGTGTAACCTATGTAACAGGGTTACATGTATGTAACCTAAGACAAGGAAGCATATTCTCTGCTAGGGAAACTGAAACCACACTTCAATAAGGGGGTGCAAGGTGAGAACGGCGGTAAGGACCTAGCTGAAAATAATGCACAGGGCGAGCTAGAACTAATGATAATAATTAGTAACTGTCCCCCTGTAATTGCAACTCCAGAGCCACGCAGCTAGTGGTCATAAAGATTCTGAACTTCGCCCCATAGCTAGTGTCCATAAAAATTAATTTTCTGCACAGATAACATCACCTTTTCAAAACCTAAAGGTAGTTTTTAAGATATCTTCCAGGCCCCACATTCCTGTGGATCCATTGGCCCCCCCAGACCAGTGGCCCAGACCAAGAAACTGACTCAGCTGGAATCGTGACCCCAGGGACTGGAGCAACACAAGATGATTTCTACATCCCTATAATTTTGCCCCAATTAACAAACCTAATTGCCTAATCCCCCTTGCCTACCAAACTATCCTTAAAAACCCTGTCTCCCAAGTTCTTGGGGAGGCAGATTTGAGAAATTTCTCCTGTTTCCCCGCCTAGCACTATGCGGAATAAAGACTCTTTCTCAGCCTACAATCTGCTGAGTCAGCACATTGGCTTCTTAGGGCGGCGGGCAAATAAACCTGGTTGGGCAGCAACGAAACCAACTTTCCACTCCATGCTGCAGATATTCTGAAAGCCACAATGGTAGGGGTTCTGATCTATTTTCTAAATTTGGAATAATATGGAGTGCATTACAATAGATACTGCATTGCCCACCGGCCAGGAGCTAAGTTTAGAAATTAAACTGTGGATCTAAATGCTGCTTTCTACATTTGCTGCTAGAGTTCCTCATTCCAGCGGGGGGGGGGGGGGGGGGGTAGGGTAGAGGGGAGGAACTTAATTAGATGGGAAGGGCAGAGCTTAGTGAAAGCAAAAAAACCCCAAAATGATCTCAGAGCTAGGGCTGTATTTCACAAACAGAGTTAAATGAGAGGCTTGGGTAGAATAGGCAGTGGTGAGAAACGAGGAGGAAAAAAAGTCTCAAAAAGCTGGCAAAACACAAGGTCAGGAAAGGGCTACAAGAAAAAAAGAATTCCTCTACATCTAGAAGAACAGGAAATTTGAATCTGGAGAGCTGTAATGGTAACTAACAGGATCCACAAAAAGGAAGGCTTTCACACTTTAAATGATTGTCAGAGGTTAGCAAAGCACTATAATAACTAGATTGCCTTGCCACGATTTTTTTTTAAGTTGAATCAAAACGTCAAAACTTTGAGAGACATCAGAAGAGTTACACGATGAACTTTCCTCCATTCAACGTAAAAGCAATTTTACAACTGTCACGTATATAATGTTTATGTAAATTACATATTCTGAAATTGTGTGACTTTTTAGATCTAAGCCTCCTGTCTAATACAGAACTTCTTTACATTCCTCAAAAATATTGAGGATTCCAAAGAGCTTTTTTACGTGGGTTATATCTATGAACATTCTGTTAGAAATTAAAACTGAGAAATTATTGAAATAGTTACTAATGTATAAGTATAATAAACTCATTACATGCTTATATAAATATCATTAGTGAAAAATGACTGTATTTTTCAAAACAAAATCTCTTTAATACCTGGCTTAATAGAACACAGCTGCATTTTCCTATCAGCTTTGGAATTCAATGTATTGCATATGTTATTTTGGTTGAAGTACCTGAAGAAAATCTAGCCTTATACAGATAAGTAGTTGAAAAGGGGAGGAATATTTTAACAGCTTTTTCAGATGATTGTTGATATTCTTTGATACTACACTAAAACTAGACAAGTAGTAGTTTATTAAAGGTTAGCTGCAATCTGGAATTTGAAATGTTTTTGTTTTTTTTTTTTCCCCAGACAGGGTCTCATTCTGTCTCCCAGGCTGGAGTGTAGTGGTCAACTATAACCTCAAATTCCTGGGCTCAGGTGATCCTCCTGCCTTGGCCTCCCACAGTGCTGGGACTACAGGCAGTGAGCCACCACATCTGGCCTGAAATGTTATCAATGAACTTTTTGGACTCTGTTACATTGGAATCCATTGGCCTATCTTGAACCTAAATGGATCTTTTACCAATGCATGATTTTATAACATCATGCATTGGTCATTTGGAAAATACTGGTTCACTGATTTGTGCAGATCTTCCAAATTTTGACACATTTCATTGTATAATATCAAACAATCACATTTCTTCACATCACTATCAATTTCTTCAGGAATATCTTCAAGTATTGGGAGCATCAAGTCATGGTGGCAGATATTTTCTAAAATTGTAATTTTTGAAAATTAGAGAATTTTGTCACTGGCAACAAATTTCGTCAGTTGTTTTCCTTTAAAGGACAGGCTCACCTCATTCATTTTAGATTAAATATCTGCCAACTACCCAAGTTTGAATAAACATAGTTTGTCCATGCCTTTGAGTAAAAGTGGTATTCCATGAATAAAGTGGCTAGTTCAGCTAGTTCATGCTTTACCATGTACTTTGTGTGTAACAGAAGTGCTTTATGTATACTCCTCATCTTATCCCACAGAATATTAAGAAGACATGTACTCCAAAGTCAAGGTTTAACAAAATTAATAAGTTCTACTGCTTCATCGAAGACATTCTAAAGTGAAACTGGCATTTTTTAACAATGAGTATGTGGCATTAATATAATTTTTAGTATTACAGTAATTGTCTAGCAGTTTTACCCACTATTGCTTTGCACCATTGGTGCAAACATCAACACAGAAAAAAAGGCAAATAATGTCTTAGTATCATTATGACATAATTTGGGCCTGGCAGGTCGACCTCCTGAAAACATCTCAGGGATTCCCCAGGTGTCTACAGACTATGGTTTGAGATTAATTCTCCCCATCCATGCTAGAATGTAAATTCCACAACTGCAGGGATTTTTTTTTTTTTATCTCTTGTTCACTGATATTCCTCTAGGGCCTAGCTTACACCCGGCACATAGTAGGCAGTCTATATTTATTTAATTAGTTATCTAATGAAGTTAATCATGACTTGATCATAATACTGAAGAACTTATGATCTGTATTATAGGAAACTTGTTTTTTTAAATCTTTTCTTAATTTTTTAATTTATTTTTAATTTATTAATTTATTTTTGAGACAGAGTCTTGCTCTGTCACCCTGGGTAGAGTGTGGTGGCATCATCAGAGCTTACTACAACCTCAAACTTCTGGATTCATGCAATCCTCCTGCCTCAGTCTCCTGAGCAGCTGGGACTACAGGTTTGTACCACCATGCTTGCTGGGTAATTTTTTCTGTGTTTGTAGAGATGGGGTCTTGCTCTTTACTCAGGCTGGTCTTGAAATCCTAGGCTCAAGCGATCCTCCTGCCTTGGCCTCCCAGAGTGCTAGGATTACAGGCATGCACCACCACAGCCTGGCCTAAAATCTCTTTTTTTTTTTTTTTTTTTTTGAGACAGAGTCTCACTGTGTTGCCCGGGCTAGAGTGCCGTGGCGTCATTCTAGCTCACAGCAACCTCAAACTCCTGGACTCAAGCGATCCTCCTGCCTCAGCCTCCCGAGTAGCTGGGACTACAGGCATGCGCCACCATGCCCAGCTAATTTTTTTTTCTATATGTTTTTAGTTGTCCAATTAATTTCTTTCTGTTTTTAGTAGAGACGGGGTCTCGTTCTTGCTCAGGCTGGTTTTGAACTCCTGAGCTCAAACAATCCGCCCACCTCGGCCTCCCAGAGAGCTAGGATTACAGGCATGAGCCACCGCGCCCGGCCTAAAATCTCTTTTTGAATAGGTAAAATATACAACAGGACAAGTGGTGAGAAGTCTCCCACTTTGTTTCCCTCAAAACACTTAGGTATCCTTCTCAGAGATAACCACTGTTACCAGTTTCTTTCACAGTTACCAGTATTTTTCCGGCAATATTTTATGGATTCACAAGCATTATGTACACAAGCACATTCCTTTCTCCCCTCACACATATGGTGGTATACTATCCACAATATGAACTGCACAATGCTTTTTAAAAAGTAAACTTTTTTTCTTTGGAATTTTTTAGATTTACAGAAAACTTGCTAAAACAGTACAGAGATTCTTATAACACTCCTTACTCAACTTCTACTAATGTTAACATCATATATAACCATAGGCCTACGTAAATACTAAGAAATTAAGATTTCTACAATACTACTAACTAAATTACAGAATTTATTTAGAGTACACTAGTTATGTCTTTTTAATTCTAGGATCCAATCCAGGATATCACATTGTATTTAGCATGGTACTTTTTTTCCACTTAAAATGTATTTTGAAGATTGCTTCATATCAGTTAATATGCAGTTGTCTCATTCTCTGGAAGGACTATAGAATGAATTCCTATAAGTGGAATTGCAGAGTCAATGATTACGTGCATTTAAAAACTACTAAACTCCTCTCCCTCGAAGAAATTACCACACCCTTCTAACTGGTCCCCCTTTGATTTGAGCATTGCAGGTTTCTTCGAAGTTTCAAGACTAGCATTGGAAAGTGATAAGTGTAAAGTATTCAAAAAATTCTGCACACCTCAAAATAGTTTTAAATGTATGGACACAAATATACAAAGCATTGCATGATTTAGCTTTATACCAGTAATTCTTTGTATCATGACTTGTATATATGGTTGACTCCTTTTAGGACCACTAGGGGGCTCTGCTAGAAGGGTTTATATAATTTATGTTCGCTCACATAGGGAAATGCTTTGAAATGATGCCTCAGATTCTGAACTCTTTTAAACTTGAAAGAGATCATCTAATCCAGTTTCCTTATTTCACAGATGAGGAAACCAAAGCTGACCATGAGAGCTGGCATGGGAGAGAACTGGAATAAAAAAATCCCCTCTAGGTTCCTGGGGCAGGAGTTCAAGAAATCCCCTTCTGCCTTGTGCCTCCCCTGAAGGATTCACCTCCAGTGGCTATTTCTCTTTTTGCTGCCACAATTTTAGTTACTTTTGCTAAGACCATATATATAATAGGATATTTTACTGATTGGTTAGGTGAGGGAAGTACATAAAATATAAACTTCTAAAATAACACCTTTATTATCCCAAAATATTCTATTCAAAATGCTACCTCACACCAAAACCATATTACTTACTGTAAATCCTAGTAATCACTTTTAAATTGACTTTCAAACTTACTTTTCACTTAAAACATTTTAGTCTTACCTTTACTCATTTACTCACTCAATATTTATTGAGTGCCTACTAGGCACATGTTCTACATGTTTGTAGAAGCCCTAGATTTACAGAAGTAAAGCTCACCCTCTGCCGCTGCATTCCCTCAAGGAGCTATTTCTCCAACTTTCATTGAAATACATATGTGAATTTTCACATGTCTTAGTTGAGTGGTTCTCGTAGTGTGGTCCTGAACCACCATTAGCAGCAGCAGCAACTAGGAGACTGCTACAAATACAAAGTCTTGGGCCCACCTTACACTCTAAGGATGGGGCCCAGCAAGCTGTCCTTTTAACAAGCTCTCCAGGGATTCTGATTCACATTTAAGCTTGAAAACCAAGGTTTTAGTTCACCGCTTGGTATTTTTTTCTAAATAGGTCAAAAATCAACATCCGGCTTCTAAGTCGACCTCAGGCCTCTTCGTGGAGTACCTGTGTCACCCTACAGGATTCAACAATAACCATCCTTAATTCAATAATTGGTGGTACCTGCGGGCCAGGCACGTGGCTCATGCCTGTAATCCCAGCACTCTGGGAGGCCGAGGCGGAAGCATTGCTTGAGGTCAGGAGTTCGAGACCAACCTGAGCAAGAGCGAGACCCTGGCTCTACTAAAAATAGAAAAATCAGCTGGGTGTGGTGGTGCGCACCTGTGGTCCCAGCTACTCGGGAGGCTGAGACAGGAGGATCGCTTGAGCCCAGGAGTTTGAGGTTGCTGTGAGCTATGCTTGACGACACAGCACTCTACCCTGGGCAATAGAGTGAGACTCTGTCTCAAAAAAAAAAAAAAAAAAAATTCGGTACCTGCGATGACGGGACTAATAATGGCACTACAATGGTTTCAGAACAAAAACAACTGCCATTGATTTTCTGAGGCTATACCAACTAAAAATGGGCCGGGCTGAGTTCTGGGACAGCGTTTTCATGCGCTAGACACAGCAAGGCACCTTAAGCCTCTGGGTCCCGGGTCTAGCTGAGTCAGGGCGGCGCTCAGGCCGAGTGTGGCCGCGGGAACCCATCAAGTTTAGCAGGAGCCGTCGGTCAGCGGCCAAATGCTGGAAGTCACGACCGCATCACACCGGTTTAAAGAGAAGCGGAGGCACAGGGGAGAACCCTGGCGCCGGTGCAGGGATGGCCAGCTGGAAAGCCGCACCCTCCGGGCCCCAGACGCCAGCAGGGCGGAGCCACGCGGCCTCAGCTCCAGCAGAGACGCGCGGCGCGGCGCGGCGCGGGCTCCAGGCTAAGGCGTATGGGGGCCACAACGGGAGCGGCTGCGCCGCCCGGTCGGGTCAACGTCTTGCGCATGCGCGGACCCGGCGCCATTTTGGTGGCCGGGCGCGGAGGTGATTCCACACTGAGGAGAACGCGGCGGCCGGGTGGCAGGGGCAGCGTTCGTGTGCTTGGGTCTGAATCGCCGAGGGAGGAGGCGGTGGAGGAAGAGGTGGCGGCGGTGGCGGTGGTCGTAGCGGTGGCGGAGGAGGCGGGTACGAATCAGCTGCGGGCGGAGACATGGCCAACATCGCGGTGCAGCGAATCAAGCGGGAGTTCAAGGAGGTGCTGAAGAGCGAGGAGGTCAGAAATGAGCTCCCGGACATCCCTCACCTCAGCCCGGGGCGGGAGGGCCCTCCCAGTGGCGACCCCGAGATCCCCGGTAGTCCCCGGGTGGCCCTCTCTGCGGCCATCCTTCTGCTTGTGGGGAAGCAGCAGTCTTCCCCTCCTCCTTCCGCCGCCTTCCCCTCCCTTCCCGGGGCCCTGGGATGGACGGTCTCGCGGGCGGGTGGTCTAGGGAGGAGCACGGTTTGGGGGGCTGATAGAAAGGGGAGTATTTCTCGGCGGGATGTGAGCTCTAGTGAGAGTCCCGAGGTGGCAGCAGCTGGAAGTGTGGCCGTGGGGTGGGGAGGGAGCAGGCCGAGCCGGAGAAAACCCGGGAAGCGGGTTGGGGGAAGGGGAGAGGTGGTAAGTGGATCCGGAGAGCTGTGCTGCTCAAAGGCCCACACTTTTAAGGGTATTCTGGGTTAATGCCTGTCAGGCCTTTACCGCCCTTTCCGCAGGGAAGGAGCGACGAGTCCTCAGGCGTTGTTGGAAGCAGGGCATTCAGAGTTACTCCTCTTAGCTGGGTGTTAGGAGACAAGGGGAGACGTAATAGGACACTATGTTATTGAGGGGGATAGGGGCATTTTCACCCGGCATAGGAAATTAATTCCAAATGAGATCATTATCTCCTTTCCACTTACCCCCCAGTTCCTAGGCCCTTTTATTGACATCTAAAGCTTTTTGACTGGGCAAAGGCAAGTTGTTTGTGTACTAAATGCATTTAAATGTTTTTAGTTAGGAAAATAATAATGGGGTGTATGGGTAGTTTATTTCAAAATACTGTTTACACGTTACAGTTCAGAGAGTCTCTTCTAAGACAATGCCTCTGTGACTCGTGTTGTGCCATGAAACTTCATTATGATCTCCTTCATAGTTAAATTGATTCTCACTTTTGAGAAAAAGACGTGTTAAAAACGTGGGATTTCGCCAGATTACTACATTGTTAGATCTACTTATTAAGTGAGTAGGTTTATCCTCACATATTACACATTTTCAAAAAATTGTCTGCGGTTGCTCTTAAGTTCTGCAGAATTTAGATACAATAGTGCTGGCCACATTTATTTATATAAGATATTCAGAATGCTCTAGTAATTTGACTCAAAACTATGCAAGTATTAGTACAGTTTTTCTAAAGATCAACAGGAATGCCAGTTTGTCTTTTCTCACTTGAATTAAACAAGTAACACTGAAAATGATTATTATCTTAAAAAAGATTCACATACCATTATATGAATATATCATTGCTATTTTCCTCTTATGGTTGGTATTTTGATAATGTTAATAATTTGTGAAATTCAGCGTTCAAAGTATGTGATAGGTAATTAACATAAGTCTGATAGCACTTAATCTTTATTTGTGCAACTGAGTTACAGTGATCATGTACCTTTCCAGGTAGACATGGAGAAAATAATTATTTAAAATTTAAAAATGACAAGTACTAGCAGACTTATTGAATGTAGTAGTATATAAGTCATGATTGGTTTTACAGAGCATGTGTATGAACTCTGACCTCTGTATTTGTTCATATGCCAAAACTCTGGAATGGAAGGATGACTTTGTATTTTTGTGGTACAGTGCAGAAATAGAGTCATGAATGTACTTATATACAGTGAAACAGCAATTTTTACTTAATAAGAAAATGTATTCCGGGATAGTTGACATGTATATTCCTAATGAAAGATCACAGCTAATGCTGTTGCCAACAGCCTAAAACATTTCTTCTTTAATAAGGTTGTGCAAGCCTAAAACTTAGTAGACTTCTAATGTTTTATTTTCTGTTACTTAAACGTGATCGTGATAAGTTACTGCTCTGGTAATTCATGTGGTCTCTTTGCTTTATGTGAGCTGACTTTTCACCAGAGTATTCTTAGTACTTAAGTTGAAGATTACAAGAAGTACTTGTATTGCTCTAGTAATGCATATTGGAAAAATAATACTGCTCTTTATATGTTAAGGGATGATGAAGCCTTATTTCAAATAAGTGTCATAGTGTTTCAGAGGAAGATAACAGGACATGCAAACAGACAAACAAGTTAATTTGTTTGAGAACGGTACCTTTACAAATCTGGAAGGAAACTTATTACAGGAACTTAAGTTGCAAAGAAAATTTAGGAAAGAGATAACTTAATCTTGGAATAAATTTATCCAATATATAGCTTTATTTTCACTAATGTTTTGTATTTTCAGTAGGTCCAGTTTTGTAAGTGGATTATGTTGATTATTTTCAGCTCATTGAAGGACTTGTAGTACATTCCAAGTGTTTCCTTTCTCAGTGTGTAAATCCAGTATTTTGAATGGCTAATCAAGTATTTCATCATGTCACCTTATGTAAATCTCCACTTCACCAAATTTTATTTTGATGTTTGCGTTTACTAAGAATACTGGTTAAGGATTTTTTTTTTTTTTTGGCCTTTCAAGTGCCTCTGTAAAGTTTGCTGAATTCTGGTCATGAGAGATTACAAGCAGCCATTCTTAAAGAGAGCTTTGATTAAAATATAGCCTCTAAGATAAACGTGAAAAGCAAGATGCAGAATAGTGTGGACGAGGCCGCCATTTGTGTCAAAAGAGGGGAAATATGTGTATTTGCTTGTATGGGTGAAAGGATTTATGAGAAATAGATGAAATCGGTTGCTTCTGTGTAGGGGAATTGGATGTATGAAGCATGGGGTGTAGATCTATAGATCCTTTTTGAATTTTGAGTCATGTGAATGTTATTTACACAAAATAAATAAAATAATAAAGGCACTATGTAGGCCTCTTTTCCTCAGACAGTGTTTGGAAATTTGTCAGATGTTAATCTTTAAATATCAGTGTGAATTTTAAGTAGTTTTAAGCAATGTTTCAAAGTTGTTAGGAAAGGAAAATTGATTTAAAGTGCATATTATAGTTATTTTATAAGTTGAATTACAAAAGTGAATTGTTGATTGTGAGGATATAAAACCCTAATCTATATGATTTTCATAGGTTATATTATTTACTCTCAGTTATTGCTGCTGTTAAGTAACTGCCATTTGTAGATTGGCTCTTGTGTCATTCGTTTATACATTATTGCTAATTCTTAAGAACATGTCTTTGAATAGATTTTCTATATCTTAGATAAGAAGATAGAGATTCAGAGAAATTAAATTATTTGTCTGCAAACATACAGCTTTGGGATTTGGATCTAGGTCTGCTTGTATTTATGTTGCACCACACTGTCATGATTTGCCAAGAATAGTCATGTTTTAAATTATTTAAAAATAATTGAGCCTGGTTTGTATTACTGGTTAAAGGATTTAAACACAATCTGTTAATTTAAACTCATTGAAATAAGTGCTACCTATAATTAACTTAAAGATTTACTTGCATTTCAACATGCAAAATAATTTTATTCTAATTTATTTATTTTTTTAGAGATAGGATCTCATTCTGTCACCCAGGCTGGAGTGCAGTGGCACAATCATAACTCACTGTAGCCTTGAACTCCTGGGTTCAAGCCATCCTCCCACCTCAGCCTCCCTAGTCACTGGGACCAAAAGGCACGTCCCACTGTGCCTGGCTAAATTTTTTTGTTTGTTTTTTGTAGAGGTGGGGATCTTACTGTGTTATGTAGGCTGGCCTCAAACTCCTGGCCTCAAGTGATCCCCCTATCTCAGCCTCCCAAAGTGCTGGAATTATAGGTGTGAACCACCATGCCTGGCCTCGGCATGCAAAATATTTTCATTTTATTTTTTCAAAGTATTTTAAAATTTGAACTTCAATGAAATAAAATGCCCTTATATCAATGCACATATTCTTGCTTCTTCCTACCTTATGCTATATGGTACCTGTGGTTTGTTCTCATGGTAGCTGCACTTTGGTAACATTTTCTGACATTCTCATTGAGAATGTTTAAATCTATGGCATAAACAAATTAATTTCATGGAACTTACTATTGTATGTTAAGTTTTCCTTCAGCATTTTTTTTTTAAGAGACAGGGTCTTGCTGTGTTGCCCAGGCTGGAGTGCTGTGGTGTGATCATAGCTCTGTAACCTTGAATTCCTGGGCTTAAGCGATCCTCCTGCCTAAGCCTCCCCAGTAGCTAGGACTACAGATGCATGCCACCATGACCAGCTAACTTTAAAATTTTTTTTATAGAGTTGGGAATCTCACTGTGTTGCCCAGGCTAGTCTTGAACTCATGGTCTCAAGTGATCCTCCTGTCTTGGCCTCCCAAAGTGCTGGGATTACAAGTGTGAGCTACCATGCCCGGCTTCTTCAGCATTTTAATAGATTTTTGTATCCATTGCCATTTTAAATTTTAAAAATTTACTGTATTTGGTGTAGCTTGATCTAGATTATTACGTACAGAACTAGTTACAAATCTCATGAAAGTCTTTTGATTTCTGTTGAGCATGGTTTCTTACGCTTGGCACTGTTGATATTTTGGGCAGATAATTCTTTGTTGAGTGGTTCCCCTATGCATTGTAGGATGGTTAGTAGCATCCTTGACCTCTACCACTAGATGCAGGTAGCACTGCGAACCCTTTACCCCCACCTCCCCACCCTCTTTCTGCTTGCCAATTATATCAACTAATAAACGTCTCCAGACTGCTAAATGTTGAGAACCATGTAGACAAAACTCTTTAGGAGAATATTTATGGCTATTTATTTAACTATATCAGAAGAACATTTGAGACTTTACTATGTAAGCTGTGTAGTATGATTTATCTAAAGGATGAATGGACAGTAAAAAAAAAATCTGGCTTTGAATGTTTTGTTTGTGAAAATTTTAAGTTTATTTCCCCATTTTTGTATTTTTCTTTTACACTTTCTCCCTTTTGATTTAAAGAAAAAGGTAAAATTCCCTATCAGAAATGAATGTAGCCAGGCACGGTGGCTCATGCCTATAATTCAGCACTTTGGGAGGCAGAAAGATCATTTGAGGCCGGGAGTAGAAGTATGAGACCAGCCTGGGCAACATAGTGAGGCACCATCTTGAAAATAAAAAATACTTTAAAAAAAACGAATGTAACAAGAATTTGAACACATTTTTAAGAGTAGAAAAGTGTTTTTTTCAAACAGTTATGTAAGTTACAGTTATATGTAACTTTAATTTAAATAGTGTGCCTTATGGGATTCTGGACTGGGTTGAGCAAGGAATGCTTATAGATTGGGTAAAAAAATATCAAAGTCTGTGCAAGTGATACTGTTTGGGGTGTATTTCCTGTATTTGTTTACTATTATAAAGATATTGATCTCTGTCCATTGGGCATAGATTTAGATACTTCTGTGCTCCCCAAAGGGGTGATATGTCAGGGGAACCCAGAAGTGTCTGAATTATACTCTTATTTTCCAGTTAACACATCGCTGACTGTTACTGAATGTATTGATACAGCCCCAAAAAGATTTACCTGGTTAGAGAGGTTAGACAGACAAAGAATAGATAAAAATGCTAGGTGCAGAGAGTAAGGGAGTTCTGAGGTTATGTGTATGGAGGCAGGTTCTTGAGCTGGATTCTGAAGGAAAGTTCAGACCTCAGATTTCAGGAAGCAGTCCTAAAGGAATTACAGGAACACTCTAACTTTTAAGTAAATGATCTTTTCTGTAGACCCCTGAATTGGAACTAGGGAACAGAGAGATTATTAATAAAATTAGTCAAACACATTTACACGTTTAGAACCAAAAGGTTACACAGTTCTTACATACTCCAACATAGTTGTAGAGTTAGCACCCAATCAAGAGACTGACTGTTACCTGCCACCATATCTCCTTTGTTTTCTCCTTACTTTCCTGCCCTCTAATAGCACAGATTAGTCTTGAGTATGTTTGAGTAAAAGAACAGATATAAAAGTATTTTAATTTTTAAAGGTTTTCAAAAGATGCTTTTCAAAATCTTTGTTAAAAAAATAGTAAGCAATGCCTGGGTGTGGTGGCTCACACCTATAATCCTAGCACTCTAGGAGGCCTAGGTGGGAAGATCACTTGAGGTCAGCAGTTCGAGACCAGCCTCAGCAAGAGTGACCCCATCTCTACTAAAAATGGAAAGAAATTAGCCAGAAAACTAAAAATAGAAAAAATTAGCTAGGCATGGTGGCACACACCTGTAGTCCCAGGTACTCGGGAGGCTGAGACAGGAGGATTGCTTGAGCCCAGGAGTTTGAGGTTGCTGTGAGCTAGGCTGATGCCATGGTACTCTAACTAGTTCGGGTAACAGAATGAAACTTGTCTCCAAAAGAAAAAATAATGGAGTCTTAGAAAATGTGCTAAAATGTATTGAATATTAGAGCTGAAAGAGACGTTACATCTAGGCCAAACTTCTCATCTATAAGATCAGGAAACTGAGTCCCAAAGAGGTTGATTATTGCTCAGCAACACAGAGCTGGATAATGGTGAACCTTGGCTTTTTGCATACCAATCAGCCATAATAAATAGTTGTTTGGTGGAACTATCCTTTTCATAAATAATACTGTAAAAGCTGAATGCTAATAAAACTTCCAATACGAAAGGGATGATAATATTTAAGTGTATCTTGCTTTTTCCTCTTAGTATGAGGACTTAAACTTGCCAGGAAACAGAGATATGTAACTCCTGAAGCATAATATAGTAAATTTTGCTTAGTAATCAACAGTGTGGGCTTTGGAATTAGATTTGCTTTGAGTCCTGGCTTTTCTACTTAATACCTAAGATACTGACTATATTTCAATTTTTTTTTTTTTTTTGAGATAGAGTCTCACTTTGTTGCCCTGGCTAGAGTGAGTGCCGTGGTGTCAGCCTAGCTCACAGCAACCTCAGACTCCTGGGCTCAAGCAATTCTACTGCCTCAGCCTCCCCAGTAGCTGGGACTACAGGCATGCGCCACCATGCCCAGCTAATTTTTTCTTTATATTTTTAGCTGTCCAATTAACTTCTTTCTATTTTTGGTAGAGACGGGATCTCGCTCTTGCTCAGGCTGGTCTCGAACTCCTGAGCTCAAACAATCCGCCCACCTCGGCCTCCCAGAGAGCTAGGATTACAGGCGTGAGCAACAACGCCCGGCCCCTATATTTCAATTTTTTATCTGTAAAATGTAAGAAGATTAGGTGACTCTTGGTAGTGCTGCGAGCAGTGCTTGGGACTTTATTTAAATGTTCAGTAAATGGATAGCTGTTAGATGTCAAAATTAACTATGCTTTCATATTCTGTTCTGTTTACTGTTCTTGGATCATAAAGGTTTCCTTTAGTGGTTTAGTGATTGCTTTATGGAATTTGCCTCAAGAAAAGGCTTAAGATGAGGGCTATAGTAATTCTGATATTATTTCTTTGTCATCTCTGTGCAAACAGCCCATAGGGTTGGTGGCCACATAGTCCCCCCTTATCCACAATTTGTTTCACTTTCTGCGGTTCTGTTTACCTGTGGTCAACCATGATCTGAAAATAAGTGAGTATAGTACAATAAGATTTTGAGAGAGAGAGAGAGAGAGAGACCACATTCACATAACTTTTATTATAGTATATTGTTATAATTGTTCTATTTTATTATTATTGTTAATAATACTGCACCTAATTTATAAGTTAAACTGTATCGTAGGTATGTATGTATAGGAAAACACATGGTGTACATGGGGCTCAGTACTATCCATGGTTTCAGGCATCCCCTGAGGGTCTTGAAATGTATCCCCTGCAGATAAGGGAGGGGACTACACAAAGGAATATAAGTAGGCTTTGTTCTCAAGGCATTGGTTAATCTTTCTTTAGGAGACAGTTATAAATTGGAGAAAGATTTGTGTTAAAATGGAGACTTTCAAGTGATAAAGAGTTATGGAGTTATTTTTGATTTCTTGACAAGGCTCTGGTCTCCTGGAACTGGACCAAGGAATCCAGATTCTAATCCTATGGTATGTTATCTTGGATCCCTTTGTAAATCCCTTTTTCAGAATTGGGTTTTGGAAGGTAGAAAGTAGCTGGTGATGTCTGACATCCATGTTCTCTTATGTAATTCTGACAAAGTGAGAGAACTTTATTTTATTCAAAACCCTTTTTCTTTCTTTTAGTTCTTTGCTTTTACTGCAGATTTAGAGTAATAACTATAGTTGGATGCCTACTAGCTGACATTTTATATATATGGCAGCTTTATGATATTGATGTTATTCTTGTTTCACAGATCTGAAAGTTACAGCTGTGAAGAAATTAAGTAACCTTCTCAGTATCAAGTAACTTGGTGGTGGAACAGAACAGGTTTCAGATCAGTTCTCTGCCTCCATAACATTATCGGTTATAGTGGAAAGAGGAGCTTACACTCATATCTGCTGCTTGTTCCCATCACATTATTATTATTATTGCTATTACTACTACTATTATTATTATTTTTTAGTTTTTTTGAGAAAAAGTCTTGCTCTTCTGGGCTAGAGTGCAGTGGTGTCATCATAGCTTACTTCAACTTCAAACTCCTGGGCTTGAGGGATCCTCCTCCCTCAGCTTCCCAAGGGACAGGGACTACAGGTGTGTGCCACCATGCCAAGCTAATTTTTCTATTTTTTGTAGAGATGGGGTCTTGCTCTTCTTCAGGTTGGTCTGGAACTCCTGGTCTCAAGTGATTCTCCTGCCTCAGTCTCCCAAACTACTAGGATTACAGGCATGAGCTACCATGCCTGGCCCACACACCACGTTATTTTTAAAGACTTTTTAAAATTATGAGATACTTAACACTTAGAAGTTAAAAATATATATATATGTGTCTATATATATATGAACACCTTTATATCTGTGGTCCCAATGTAATGGATTTTAACCTTCTCATTCTGGGTTTACCCTCCCCCCCCCAATAAAATAAAACATAAAACATAGAAGTGAAGCTCACTTTATAACTTTTCCCCTATTCTGTTTTTCTTCCTTTTTAGGAGTAACCACTATGTGAACTGTACTTCCCATTCATAGTTTTGTTTTTAACTATTAACAGCATAGTATCTTTGAGTGTAAAAACACTTTTTACTGCTTTCGTGAAGTTTAAAAAAAATTTTTTTTGTAGTGATTATAGTACACAGTATCTCTTTTGGAAACTTTTTCTCTCAGCATTATTTTTTAAGGATTTATCTATGATAAAGCATGTTTTGCTAGTTCTTTCAGTTATATCGTATTCCATGTCATAGTTTTAAAATTCATTTTGCTATTGATGACGGCATTTAGTTCCAACTTTTAGCTATTATAAACAATGTATTGAACATTATTATTAATGTTTTTTGGGCCATCTAAGAGTTTTTCTAGGGAGTAGAATTGCAGGATCTGAGTGTGTTTTCAGCTTCTGTGTGACTGGATATTGCTTCACTGTTCTCCAGACGATTGTATCAGTTTACACTCTCATTAGCAGTGTATAAAAGAGTTCTAGTGAATTGATGTTTATAAGACTTAGATTTTTGTCACTCTGAATGGATGTGAAATGGTAGCTTATTTTAATTTTTATTTCCCTAGTCACTAGAGATACTGAGCATATTTTCGTGTTTATTGACCATTAGACTTTGTTTTGTACATTTAGTGTTTATGTTCTTTACTCTGTTTTTAAAAAATTGGGTGGAATGTATTTTTTTTCTTGATTTGTAGGAATTCTGTATGTATTTATATAATTTTGCCTATCTTCTTCCATTATGTGGCTTGATTTTTATTTATTTTATTTTTTATTTTTATATTTTTGAGACAGAGTCTCACTCTGTTGCTCTGGCTAGAGTGCAGTGGAGTCAGCCTAGCTCACTGCAGCCTCAAACTCTTGGGCTCAAGCGATCCTCCTGCCTCAGCCTCCCAAGTAGCTGGGACTACAGGCGTGCACCACCGTGCCTGGCTAATATTTTCTATATATATTTTTAGTTGTCCAGCTAATTTTCTTTCTATTTTTAGTAGAGACAGGGTCTTGCTCTTGCTCAGGCTGGTCTCGAACTCCTGACCTCAAACAATCCACCGGCCTCGGCCTCCCAGAGTGCTAGGATTACAGGCGTGAGCCACCGCGCCCAGCCAAATCATTGTTTTTTTAAAGTCTGGTTTTTATTAATGTATCTCAGATGGACTATTTATGTTGGAATAGTTTGCTTATTTATACTTATTTCTCTGCCTTAAGTCTCTCCCAGGCTCTCTGTTATACCTTTGTGGTGCCATGCCACTGGATTTAATTTTTAAAATATGATTTTATAATGTCATTCTCTTTTAAGTTCTCTACTGCCTATTGCATAGAGTCAAAACCTTTATACTGTTGTCATAGCCTACTTTTCCCGATCTATTTCCCGTCAAGTTGCAGAATGCACACTTGCATTCCTATACATCTCTCACATTCTCACTTTCCCTCAAACCTTCAGCAATACAAAATTGCTTGCTATTTAGTTCTGTCTGGACTAAGCCCTACCTGTTTTCTTTGCCTTTTTTTTTTTTCTTTTTTTTTTCTTTTTTTTTTCTTTTTTTTTTCTTTTTTTTTTCTTTTTTTTTTTCTTAAGATAGAGTCTCACTGTCTCCCCTGGCTAGAGTGCAGTGACATTATCACAGCTCTCTGCAACCTCAAACTCCTAGGCTCAAGTGATTCTCCTGCCTCAGCCTCCCAAGTAGTTGGGACTATAGGCATGTGCCACTATGCATGACTAATTTTTTCTATTTCTTGTAGAGACCGGGTCTCAGTCTTGCAATTCCTGGCCTCAAGCAGTCCTCCTGCCTCAGCCTCCCAAAGTGCTAGGATTAAAGGCATTAGCCATGGCTCCTAACCTTCTTTTTTTTTTTTTTTTTGGCACAGGGTCTTGCTCTGTGGCCCAGGCCAGGGTGTAGTGGCTCGATCATAGCTCACTGTGACTTCCCTCCTCAGCCTCCTGAGTAGCTGGGACTATAGGTGTGTGGCATATACTTTTTAAAAAGGTTTTTTAAATTAAAAAATATTTTTAAGCCAGTGAAATTTAGCAGTGGGGGGGTTGTATACCAACTTTAGTGATATTAATGTTAGTAAGTTCTGATAGCCCACTACCATCGGACCAGCCTACATGTGATATATATACTGAGTGGGTCATTGGGTGTTTCGATGAAATTTCAGGTGTTTACTTTCTTAGGTTCTTTTTTTTTTTTGAGACAGAGTCTCACTCTGTTGCCCTGGCTAGAGTGCCGTGGCGCCAGCCTCACTCACAGCAACCTCCAACTCTTGGGTTCAAGCCATCCTCCTGCCTCAGCCTCCCGAGTAGCTGGGACCACAGGCATGCGCCACCATGCCCGGCTAATTTTTTCTATATATTTTTAGTTGTCCGGCTGATTTCTTTCTATTTTTGGTAGAGACAGGGTCTCGCTCTTGCTCAGGCTGGTCTCGAACTCCTGACCTCGAGTGATCCTCCCACCTCAGCCTCCCAGAGTGCTAGAATGACAGGCGTGAGCCACCACTCCCGGCCTACTTTCTTAGGTTCTTTATCTCCGTCTGCCCATAGGAACTGTGTATGTGGGTCATTAAAGGCAGAGGCCTTATGTTACTGATCTTACATTCCCCATTGCCCCGCCCATTGCCTGCTAAGCAGGAGGCATTTGTTTTCCTGTATGAGTTTAAGGATTTTTCTTAAGCTCTAGGGAGCTCATCTCCAACTACAATGAAAGTTTTATCTTACTTCTGGGACTAGGAAAAGTTGAATATGTTGATAAAGGCGGCTCCCAGGTGAAGTTGAATTCCTGTTTCATATAATGTAGTTGGGTCCTGAATTGGAATGATGGGATGTCAGAAACCAAAGATTGGGAAGCAAGATGGTGGAAAGGGAATCTTTTTTGCCTTATTTTGTAGTTTTCCCCTTTGAAGATCTTAAGGAGCATCTATTTAGTATATATGACATCATTTGTATCCCTGTGATTTCAATTCTTTAGTTTAACTCTACATTTTTTTTTTCATTTATTCACCAGATATTTACTGAATGCCACATTAAGTGTTAATAAAATAGACATGGTCCTTGTTGTTATGTAGTAAATTATGGCTCAGGAAGGCAGTGAGACATTGAGCAGATAATTATAAATGCGTTTGTTGAGTTTAATTAAGGAGAGCAGTGGGAATGGGGAAGTCTAACCTCAGGAGAAATGTTCCTTGGGAATAACCCTTGAACTGATACTTGGAGGATAAATTGGAGTTAACCTAGTCATATATTGGGATGATCAATGCTTATATACAGGTAGCTAATAATCATTGTATAATGAAGAATAGAAAACCATTTCATTGCTTTTTTCTTTAAATAAATAGCCAATTTCTCTGAAAATAAAAGTAACAAATGTTTGCTTATTTTAGAATTTTAGAAAACGTAGGGAACCATATTACAGTAAACATTCTAATCTAACTCCCAGAGATAATTCTTTTAAAAATTTTGTCTATGAAATATTTCAGACGTACAGAAATACATTTTAATTTTGGTATTTCCTTCCATTGTTTTTTCCGTTTGTTTACATATATGCACATATTTATTTTTATTATTTTATTTATTTATATTTTTAGAGACAGGGTCCTGCTCTGTTGCCCAGGCTGGAGTACGTACAGGGCATGATCATAGCTCACTGCAACCTCAAACTCTTAGTTAGCTTCAAGTGATCCTCCCGCCTTGGCCCCCCAAAGTGCTGAAGTTATAGGCTTGAGCCACTGCATCTAGCCCGTATATGCACATACTTAGGAGTTTTTTGTTTGTTTTTAAAGAGCTTTGATTATTATTCCCATGTGACTTTAAAACCAAGTCTGTAATTTTTAATGTGTTTTAATAATTCGAAGCTGTCTTCCCCTACCATTGTTGTTCCCAGCCGGGGGCTCCGGTACTGCACAGCAGGAGGTGAGCTGGGGTAAGCAAGCAAAGCTTCATTTTATTTGCAGCTGGTCCCTATCGCTTGCTGCCTCCTATCAGTCGCTGTCTCCCATCACCCCCAGACAGGACCATCTGGTTGCAGGAAGACAAGCTCAGGGCTCCCACTGATTCTGCATTATAGTGAGATGTGTAATTATTTCATTATATATTACAATGTAATAACAATAGAAATAAAGTGCACAATAAACGCAATATGCTTGAATCATCCCCAAACCAGCCCCCAACCCCCATGGAAAAATTGTCTTCCATGAAACTGATGAAACTGGTCTCTGGTGCCAAAAAGGATGGGGACTGCTGCCCTACTAGACTCTGAGCTTCTCAAGGATAGGCATCTTGGCTTATTCATCTTTGTATCATCAGTGACAAGGGTTCCTTAATTTATGTAACAAATGTTTGAAGACTCACTTTATACTAGACACCATGATATGTGCTGGGGATACAGCAGTAAGCAGGATGGGGGAGACAGATGAGTGATAAATGCAGACAAGTACAATAATATTGTATAGATAAAATTGATTACTTTTGATTGGATGTTCAGAAAATTTCTTTTCCTAGGGTTTTAGACAGAGATCTGAATGATAAAGCCATATCTGTAGGAGAAGAACATTCTAAATCAGAGGAAGCAGTTAATGTAAAAACCCTAAAGTAGGAATGAGTTTGCTCTGTTTAAGCAACTAAAACATACTGTGGCTGGAGTATTGAGGACAAGTGAGGAGAATGATGAAAGATGAAGTTGAAGATGATAAAACTTTCTAAGCCCAGGGTAAGGAGTTTGGGTTTTAAGTGATTCTGAAAACTTTTGGAGGCTGTAAAGCAAAGGACAAGATTTGTATTTTTTAAAAGACCACTTTGGTGGCGGGCGCGGTGGCTCACGCCTGTAATCCTAGCACTCTGGGAGGCCGAGGCGGGCGGATTGTTTGAGCTCAGGAGTTCGAGACCAGCCTGAGCAAGAGCAACACCCCGTCTCTACCAAAAATAGAAAGAAATTAATTGGACAGCTAAAAATATATAGAGAAAAAAATTAGCCGGGCATGGCGGTGCATGCCTGTGGTCCCAGCTACTTGGGAGGCTTGAGGCAGAAGGATCGCTTGAGCCCAGGAGTTTGAGGTTGCTGTGAGCTAGGCTGATGCCACAGTACTCACTCTAGCCAGGGCAACAGAGTGAGACTCTGTCTCAAAAAAAAAAAAAAAAAGACCACTTTGGTTGCTGTGTGGAAAATGAATTTATACTGAAGATGTGAGAAAAAGAGGATATAGGAATTGGGAATTGAGTTTGGCTGTATGTAACAAATGAAACAAAGTGTAGTGATTTAAACAAATAGGAAAAGTCTGGAGAGGAGGTATTTCAGGATTGCTTGGTGAGCTTGCTGTAAAGCTTACAGTGTTAATAGACTACTTCTGACTTTCAGTTTACTGTTCTTAGGAGTATGACCCTTGTCCTCAAACTCTCAAAATGGCTGCCAGAAGTCCAGACATCATGTTTGAATTTCACAAGGGGAAAGGCATTAGGGATATGCCAGCTCAGTTTACCTCCTCAGAAGCTGCATTCACTGACTTCTGGTTTTATTTTTTTTAACTAGGGCTGCATGATAAACTCTTCTTTGTTTAAAGGAGGCTAGGAAATGTTTTTTAGCAGAGCACATTGGGGAGCAATGTGCTTAGCTAAAATCAGGATTTCTTTAGTAAGGAAGGAGAAAGGAAATTGGTTAGGCAACTTGCCATGTTAAGGAATAGAGGGACAAGAATGAACTCAGGAAAATCATTAAGGAAACCTTTTTAGGTAGACTAGGCAAGAGATGATTTTAACTTGGGGTAGAGTAAGAGAAGTAGAAGTATTTGGGATGTATTTTAAAGGTAGAGTTAACAGAATTTGCTGATAGATTAGAAAAACACCTAGATCTTTGTCTTTAGTGGCCAGATAGGTGCTAATTTCTGAGATGGGAATAAGTATGGAATAGCAAATTGGAGGTGTGGGGAAAGATCAAGAATTTGCCTTGTCTCTGTTAGGTTTTAAGGTGGGAAAATAAGTAAGCAATTGAATATATGAGTCTGGAGGTCAGATCTGGAGAGAGATTTGGGCATCATATATAGAGAGAGACTATATTTAAAGCCTAGACAGGTGACTATAGGAGAATTTGGCTAGAAAAGAAGGGATTCTAGGACAAAGTCCTGGTTTTTATTCTGGGCCCTTTTCAAATTTTAAAGTTGAATCAAGGAAACCTGACAGAAGATGAGGAGAGTGAGCTATTAGTGATGCATTAGGAAAACCAGAAGTGTATGGTGTTTGAAGCCAAGAGAAGACAGTTTCAAGAAGGAAGTGGTCAACTTTGTAGTGCTTTTGAATGGGAAAAATGACCATTGAATCTGTCATGCGGTGATCATTGGTGACTTTGACAAGAGTATTCTTTTTTTTTTTTTTTTTAGACAGAGTCTCACTCTCTTGCCTGGGGCGAATGCCGTGGCATCAGCCTAGCTCACAGCAACCGCAAACTCCTGGGCTCCAGCAGTCCTACTGTCTCAGCCTCCCAAGTAGCTGGGACTACAAGCATGAGCCACCATGCCCGGCTAATTTTTTCTATATATATTTTTAGCTGTCCAATTAATTTCTTTCTATTTTTGGTAGAGACGGGGTCTCGCTCTTGCTCAGGC
>CAUYSK010048095.1:0-31561 GCA_963575035.1 Avahi laniger
TCTATAAAAGACAGGCCTGGCACCGTGGCTCACACCTGTAATCCTAGCACTTTGGGAGGCCAAGGCAAGAGGATTGCTTGAGGCCAGGAGTTCAAGATCAGCCTGGGCAAGAGCAACACCCCATCTCTACAAAAAAAAAATGGAAAAGCTTATCTGGGCATGGTAGCATGCACGTATAATCCCAGCTACTTGGGAGGTTGAAGCAGGAGGATCGCATGAATCCAGGAGTTTAAGGTTGTAGTGAGCTATGACAATGGCACTGCACACTAGCCCAGGCAACAGAACAAGACCCTGTCTCAAAAAAAAAAAAAAAAAAAAAAAAGACAATACCATATGATCTCACTTATATGTTACGTGGAATCTGAAATAGAAGCATGTACTCTCATAGAAGCAGAGAGTAGAATGGTGGGTGCCAGGGGCTGGGGGACTTGGGAAAGTGATACTCAGAGGGCACAAAGTTTCAGTTACACAAGATAACTAAGTTCTGGAGATCTACTGTGTAGTATAGTGCCTACAGCTAACAATATTGTATTGTATATTTAAAATTTGCTAAGAGAGTAAATCTTATGTTAATTGCTGTTAGCACCAAGATAAATAAATAAATAACGACAATGATAATAAAGGAGGTGAGAGAAAACTTTGGAAGGTGATGGATATTTTTATGGCTTTGATGGTGGCAATGCCCAGGTGTACACTTAGCCCCAAACTCATTGGATTATATACATTAAATAAGCACAGCTTTTTACATGTCAGCCATGCCTCAATAAAGTGAGATAAAAAATATAAAATAAAACCAGTCTTTAAGATAGAGTTCAAATTTGAGACTTCCAGTGACTCTGACAACCTTCCTACAACCCCTTCTCAGAGCACATGCACATGACCTGCCGCCGCCAAGTCAGCGAGGTTTGACTCCACCGCAGACACAAGGGAGAGAGGTACAAGCTCAACCCTAACTGGGGACCTCCCAAGGTACGGCCATACTTGGTGTGCCTGTTTCTGTTGTTTAAAAAAGAAGATCCTTTGAGCAATAAATAATATCAAACTAGACTTCTCAACCACACTAGATTAACCATTCTTGGGCTTGGTCTCCACTTTTTCCCCCTCCAGCCCTGTCCGTCCTCCTCTAAGACAATGAACATAAGGCGATCTTGTTGGGGTCAGCTCCATTCTGATATCCTTAGAAAGATATAAAGCGCCAATAGCCCTACGGAGACAAGTCAGCATGCTCCATTTATCTCTGCAAAGACTTCAAAATACATTATTCTCTTCTAAGGAAAAAAAAAGCACCTGTATTGTATGACAAATACCTTCTTCTTATAATAGGGCCATATAGAAGGCAGAACAAAAGTTAAAAGAAATCTGAACTCCATTTAACTGTTAATTGAATCTTTTTTTTTTCTTTGTCTCAAAAAGAAGCCGTCATCCTCTTAGGCTCCCAGGGGTGTCCCAGGACCTTCACATGCTTCTGTGTCCCATCTCTCCCAGCCATTTTCCACCAACTGTTCAGAGAGAAACCACAAATAACCTAAATGGGATTCCTAACAAGAAATAGCTTCTTTTATTCTGATCATTCTCTTTATTAAGCATTCAGAAAACACAGACAAATTATAAGGAAAAGAATAAAAATCATCTTGTAGCCCAGAACTAGCATTTTAGTATATAACCTCTTAAACTTTTTCTATACATAGATATGTATATATAATTTTAAATTTTTACCAAAATGGTATGACTCTATCCATACTGGTTTATAATCTTATTTTTTCCTACTTAAAAAACATTTGGTGGGGGAGGGAAAATGGAGAAGTATTAATATCAATCGAAGGGTATCAATTTCTGTTTTACAAGATAAATAAATCCTAGAGATCTACTGTATAGCATAGTACCCATAGATAACAATTCTGTATTGTGCCATTCAAAATATTCTAAGAAAGCAGAGCTTATATTCAATGTTCTTATCATAAAAATAACAATAATAGTAATAAGAAGATGGGAGCAAACTTTTGGAGGTGATGGACACACAAGTTTATAGTATAGATTGTGGGGATGCTTTCACAGGGATATACTTGCCTCCAAACTCATCAAGTGGTACACATTAATTATGTATATTTTTTTGGTATGTCAAAAAAATTTTAAACAAAAAACTTATGGTGGTTACATTTTCTGATCAATAAATAAATATTAACATTACCAGGGTGAATAGCCACACCATAAAGTTATTTAACCAATCCTCAGCTGATTTACATGATTTACATTTACATATCTATTCTACAACTTTTCTCCATTAGAAATGATGCTGTGATAAACATTCCTTATATACACAAGAGTGAAATTGCTTTATCAAAAAGCATATATTTCCGGGCATTTTAACACTTACTGTCAAACTATACTCCAGAATGTTCTGGATATCTGAGTTTACCGTCACAATGGCAAAGTAAGCAAATGCCTACTCCTCACCCCACTCCCTTGCCCACTCTCAGTATTAACCAACTTTTGGACTTTGCCATTTCTTCCTTCATAATTTACCTATCTGCTTCACACCGTCCTCCTAACAATAATGCTCCATTTTTTCCTGAATCATCTTCTTAATCTTGGCCTGAGGCTCTGGGACCCTCAACTGCTCAGTAATTTCTCCAAAGTTATCCTTGCTACAGATCTGTTAGCCTCAAACTAGATTGTCACCTCTTTGCTAAATTGGTGCCCCTCCCTCCTGGCAAATGGCTTTTCTGTTTTAGCTTTGGCCATCTTAAGGAGCCATGCTGTATTTCTCTCTACCCTGATTAAAGGAGGAAAGGAGAGGTGGTCAATGTTACAGGGGATGGTATAGAAAGTATAAGTGTGATGTAATAAGGGGCTCAGCTGGAGCCTAAGCTGTATTTTTCTGCTGAGACTCAGCCATGGGTACTGGGCTGAAATTTGGAAATGTTGAACACAGATTTTCCTTGGAGCTGCCAGGTAGAATTACAGCAGGATACAAAGAGAAGAACTTTTTAATGTTCAGTTTCTAAGCTTCTACATAGAAGCTAAAAATTCATAACAGAAATGAGAGAATTGTGGAAAGTCAAAAATTTTTGTGCTGTAGAAATAAGCCTTTTTAAGAGAAAAAAAAGATTTTTGAGGATCAAAAGCTAAACTCTGAAGGAAGCAAGCCTCAAAGTTAATGCCCATAATCCCGTAACTATGATCTGTGTGCGATGGGACACCTCCCTATCAAGGGTGGTAGAGGTGGGAAGTGGGGCTGAATTGGAAATGTGGGAGGAGGATTATTTAATTATCACAATGCTGATATTTAATTATCACAATGCCAACAGCATCCTCTTTGAGAAACTGCTCAAATTAATGGATTGTTAAAAAAAAAATAGAGAAAGAGCTGGAGAGTGTGATATAGAGAGCAGGAGAAGAGCTGTCCAGCCTAGGAAGGGGGAAGTGTGACCTGGACAGAGCTCTGTGAGTCCATGGTGAGGAGGCCAGAACCGGAGGGACCACGCTAAAAGGAGTTAGCTCTGAGAGGCTTCCCAAGGGCATGCCCATCACATGTGGTCATTCACTAGGACCTAGGATCCATGCAAGAGCTGATCCCAACCTGCAGACCATCAGCCACCACTCCTATGAGCTCCTTCACTATGTGCATGGAGCATCCACCTGAGCTGTCCTTGTTTCCACCTGTAAGCACCTCCACCAACAGCTGCACACCACCCGAGAATCAGCCTTGCCATCCAAAACTGTGCCACATGGACAAGCCCTGTCCAATTGATCATCAGTTTAATACCTCCTGACATTGAGGGAGACAAGAGTTAGCATGGAAGGGCAAGCCCCAAGCACCGGACCTTGGGAGGGAGAAAGTGAGAGGCTCAGAGACTCCCTCCCCCCTTGCACTGCCCACTGTTACCTCCAGGTGGATCCAGCCCCATTACACCTGCCTGGTATCACCTGGCAGAAGAGTAGGACAGCCCTGCCAAGAATCCACTTACTTAGAATCTGAGGAGTTTTGTAGGGAAAACACCTAAAGACAAAGGAGACAGACACACAACGTCTGCTGAATACCATGATTCTAAATTCCTGAGGGCAAGGACTCTATCTACTTTATCACCGTTGTATCCTATGTATCTGACCCAGTGGCTGACACCTAGAAGGTTCAGTAAGTGGTTTCTGGAATGAATAAATGATGAATGAAGTACAGCACAGTGTCTCACTTGGATTCATCTCAATTATAAGGAGGTTGAGAAATACTAATCATGAACAACTCTGAACTCCCTGTAAGAAATTAAGAGGAAAAGCAGAACTGTTTTAGTACTCCTAAAGCATAGAGTAACAGAGAAGAGGACATGGCCACACTCTCCACTCCTGCCCTGACACATGGAGGGCTCCTGGGACACAGAGCAGCTCGAGGGTTACAGGGTAACAGCAGTGCTTGGGCCATGGTGGCCCCACCGATGGTGACTGTGCCTGCACTCAGCTTAGGAGACCACCAAAAGGGCGTATTCCTGGGAGGGGACTTGGAGACGATTCCCTGAAAAGCTGGCTCTTTGTGATGGCCCTTCTTCATTTCATTTGATGTCTTAGGTATTTACTGAACATCTAGCTCCAAGTGGTCATGTGCCAACCTCAGAAAACTGGGGAGATTCTGGATGAACTCTGAGAAGTGGAGGGAGATCCAAATAAAGAGAATGGAATGAACAAAGATACGAAGATAATAAAAAGAATTACATGTCTCATTTAGGAGAGAGATAACAGTGAACAAGCCGGCAGGTCCAGAGTCAGTACTGGGTGACGGATAACTCCCAGTTTCAGGATAGCTTGGTAAACGCAATGAATAGAAAGTAGAGACGTGATATACACACTCTCCCGACAGCCTCCTGGCTGGAAGCTGCCTGCTAGACATTACTTAAAATTTCCATACAATGGTACATCTCTGAGACCAACTGGGCAGTGCTTAGAACTCACCTGCCTTGGACAACAAGTTTCCAGGACTGCTTCCTTACAGCACATGTATTCCACGCCACAGCACATTTTTAAATAGCAATCTTGGGTGAGGCTTTTGAACATAAAATCTTTGAGTGGTTTTGGGACAGTTGCAAAAGCTGGACTGACTCAATGAATTTATTCTTCAGAGGATGCTGGGCAGTTTGAATTCTGGGTTGCTATTTACAAGACCAGAAGTTAATTCTCCCCTTGTCCTTTACAGAGCTGCCACTGCCATATGCCCATGGAGAAAATGCTGAATCCTGGATTCATGATTAAAGAAACTAAACATCTTTAAATCAATGGTAATCTATGTTTTAATTCCCACCCCACATTTCAGAAAGTGGCAAGGTTTGACACTTTTCACCATCCAGAGGCAGGTAACATGGAAACGATACCTAGTTTCCCTTTCTCCTCTTAGTACATCTCCAAACCTAAGTTCCAAACTCTGTAGCTAACACAACTCTTGAATTAATGTGTAGAGAGTTTCCCAAGATCAACACTGACATCTTTCATCAAAGCCTTAATTCAAAACTAACTGGTATTTTTAAGGTAACAGAACCAGCTGTGCATACAACATGCTTGCCTGAAACGGCTCTGCAAGATCCAGGCTTCTTAATATAATCCTTCAAGCATGAATGAGCCCAGCAGCTCCCTAGAATCTCTGACCAGATAAAGCCAGGCAGGCAGCACTACCCCTGTGAATTTTGCATTCCATATTGAGTACACCTGCCCCGACCCCCTGGGAATTTCTTTCTCTATAATTCCAAGTATTTGACCAAGCAGCTCAGTCTCCAGCAATCTGACAGTTCAATTAATATTGTCATACCCAGATAAATGGGACCATAAAACATCCATGTGTCATTACAATATGCTCTATTTTTAGGAGCCATATTTTAGGGTCTTGCAGGTCACTTCAGCCTTTGGATTTACAAACTCCTGATCAGAGAAAGGTCCCTCCTGCTCTAAGTTGCCCTCCCTTCATGGTTCATTCTAGCAGGTGATCAATTATGAGTGTCATGGGTCAAAAAGGCCGTTTATCTGCTGCATACCCCCCAGAACTTAGTCCCTGATGATATAACTTACTGGTGGAGGTTTTCCAAATGCTTTAGAGCAACAGACTAATTCCTCTAACAAAAAACATCTTTCCTTGGGAGCTTGGAAATGAAGGCAGACAGATGGCCCCTTGCTTCTACCACCATAGCCCTCTTGTCTAAGAAGAGCTTCTTTTTCATTGGCACCAAAATGATTAAATCTGAATATTTGGACCAGATTCTGACATTGACTGCTTGATTCCAGAGATTCTGTACAATTTGCGGAAACTGACCCTTTCGAGAAGCAGAAAATCTGAACTGTGCAATAAGTATTAAAGAGCTTCTAGCCTTTGGAGGTACTAAGCAGATTTTGAGAGAATTGCAAAAACTGAGGTGAACTATTTTTCAAATAAAGTAAGATAACCTCATGTATTTACCGTATTATTAAGCTCTGAAAAGATTGGAAAAATGAAATTGACTCCCATATAACTGCAAGTCTTCTGTCTTGAAATGATCAGGTGCTTCTACTACTGACATGAATGATCATTTTAAAAGTTTAAGATACACTTTTAATACATTGACTGCCACGCTAGAAAAAAAAAATTTCCTTGCAGCCACGGTGTTTTATTATGAAAATAGAATAAAATCTTCAAAAACAAAATGATTGTTTCTAATTTAATGAAAAATTTGTTTTCTGTTAGTGAGTTACACGCAACTTGAAAAATAGTTCTTGTGGCTCCCAAGGTGAAGAGACGTGTGAGTTTCATGCTTCACAATTGGATTCTACCTATTTGCCTTGGTTTATTCCTCAAAAGCATTCAAGAAATTGCCTGTTTTGATTCTATTGTATAGAATAGTTTAGAAGTTTCCAGATGTACCTTAGATTTGGTGTGTGACTCTAAGAACTTAGAATGAAGAATAAAAGTTTTCCAAAAGTACATATTCTGTGACATTTAATGGGGATAACTTAATTTCATAAAAGTATAGCAGGATGGGATTTTCTTTCCTTTCCCACCCCCTTTCTGGAACTGGGACAAAACCATCCCTTTTCAGGGAACCTGGCCATAAAACATAACAAAAGAGGATCTTCAAAATGCAGAGGAAAGAGGCTGCCACGCTTAACAAAATAGCACACCAGAGTGTTGCCCTTAGAATATTCAGACACAGCCAGTTTTCCTCATGACCTCCCATCCTGTGCAGGTAGTGATGCACACACAATGCCACAATGTCCACCAGCACCTCCGCCCCAGCTCCATGGAGAGGGACAAATGGAAGCTGGGAGGAGGAGAAGAGAAACCTTGGGAATGGTAGAGCCAGTCACGAGGGAGAGGAGGAAAGGAGGAGACAGCCAAAGAAGAGAGGCTTCCGAGCCCACCTGAGGGCGTTCAGGATGGCCTGGGATAATCTTGAAGGGAAGGGAATGGATTTTTACCATCTTCTGAAATCCAAGTGTGCTTGATGCTCCAATAGTAAGACTTTTGTAAAGGACTGTACAGTCCTGCCTCCCAGAAATCAAGGGCATGACTAAGAGTATCCACGCAGCTAAAAGTTATAGAGAAATCTCATGACACTAAGTGAAGTCCAGGGTTCACAAATGATACATTAAAAAAAGTAAGAATAAGATTCTCGGTCAAGATACCTCCATAATTTCATCATTTGGCTTCTACTCTGTTAAATTAAACTAAATTTAGCCTGAGGATGCCTCCATATTTGGGCCCTTATCTAACAAACTGCAACCTAACTAGGTTATGTGTTAATACTGCAACCTAGTATATAACTAACTGAAAGCCTAACTTAGAAATGCTTCTCTATGACAAACAGCTGAGTCTCAGCCAATCACAGGAGCCGAGCTTCAGTCAATCACAGGCAACTGACTGTTCAAACCATGTTCATATAGGACAAACGCCAAGCTATACCAGTTAAGCTGTCTCGGTACCTCCCTTCCGTTTTCTGTACCTCACTTCCGTTTCCTGCCCATATCATGAATGCCTCCTGACCATGTGGCAGAATGGAATTTCTCTGAATCTGTTCTGAGGGTTTGTTCTGGTTCTGACGGCTGCCCAATTTGTGAATCATTCTTTGCTCAAATAAACTGCTAAATTTAATTTGTCTAAATGTGGTTTTCTTTTAAAAACTCTCTTCCAAATAATAGGTGAAAGAGAAAGAGATGAAACCCTAAGGCATATCTAGGCTCGAAATATCTATTAGTACAAAAATCTGAAGTCAGAGTTGACGCTGTGGGTCTGCTATGTTCTGGAGTCAGAAGCAGCAGCCGCCAGGAGCTGCCAAGCAAGGCAGGAAAATAAGAACTAAAGGTTCCCCGTTTGTGGCTAGGCATTGAGCCAGCTTCCCTGTAGGAAGCCACAAGGCTGGGGTTTTCTTGATTATAGAAAGAGCTAAAAAATAAAAGTTTTCTGACCTAATAAAGAGGACTGTAGTTTCATAAGAAGTTGTGAGCCAAGGGAGGTAGGAGCAAAGAAACAAAGCTTCAGGATGAGAAACTAAGTTTACCATCAAATCTCAATTTTAAGACCTGGCAGCTCAGAGATAAAGCAAAAACGGAAAAATGACTCCAACAAAAAAAAGAGCTGGATATTAACGAAGAGAAAAAAACAAAACAACAAAAGCTCCCACTTAAAATAAACTTGCAAACCAAAACTCTAAAACACAAGAAATCTAATACCAAGAAAGTTAGCCAACAAACTTCAACATAAATTCACTCCAGATGAAAGAAACTGTACGGTGGAATTAAAAAAATAATAATAATAAGCATATTAGTATGCTCAGAAAGATAAATGAAAAAGGGATACCATTAAAAATGAACAAAAATTTATAAAACAAAACACAAAAAATGAAAATGAAGGGACTGGTATACATTATTTTTAAAGTTTATATGAAATCAGGGAAATCAAAAATATAGCCACTGAAATTTTTAAAAGACTCAAAAGTTTTAATGAACTCTAGACTAGAAACAAAGAGATAGTTAGTCACAGGAGGGCAGCCTGGCCTGAGGAGTCAGAAACCAAGCTGAGCAAAGAGGAAATTCATACATGGGGGCAGCCTTACATATGCACACATACATACATATATATATATATATGTTTACATGCACACATACATCTATCTCTATCTATTGTGTATATACGTTCAATACATATGCATATATTTCCTAGCTCTGTCCACTGGGAGGGCCTTGGGGCAAGGACATCACAAGAACAATGAGCACACCTACTGCCCACTGCAAGATCAGGGTTTCCTAGAAAAATTCCACAACTGGGGTAGGGAAATATAAGATGAGACTAGAACATTTTATCATGCATAAAAGCAAGAAAACATTCAAAAAGTGATGGAGACATGTCAAAAGAACACAGAAACACCTTGGATGGGGTCCCATCCAAGAGGGTTGGAGAAGGGGGACAAGGATACATGCTGAGACCTTCCCTGGCCAATTCAAGGACAATTTCAGCATCAAAGTAAATAAGAGTACTAGATTAAAGCCTATTAATAAAGTAGGAAGCCGTCAATTCATATAGATATAAAAAAAGAATGAATGAATTGAAAGTTCAATAAGAAATAGTATGTTTGCATAGTTTCAAAGTATCTCCCCACAAAACACATATTAATCAGAAGGAGGAAAAATACAACGTTACACTGGAGAAGCCTAGCAGGTACCGCCTTAGTCAAGCTATCAAAGAAAATATCATCAGTATTGAGTCAGTTTGAAATCATGTGTGACCTGATACAATGCAAAAAGAAGAATACCTACCACTTCTATGATATTCCTGCCAAAGGTGCATAATATAAATATAATCATGAAGAAACATTAGATAAATCCAAAGTGATGGACATTCTGTCAACTAACTGGCCTATAACTTCCAAAAACCTCAAAGTCATGAAAGTCAAGGAAACATTGGGGATTTGTTCCAGACTCAAAGAAAGGAAAGAGACATGATGACTAAATCAACATGTGATTCCAACCTGAATAATTTTGCTGTTGGAACAAGTAGTGAGCTTTGAAGTCTGGTAGCAATAGAGCAATGCTAATTTCCTGATCTGGACAGTTTTCTCGTGGCTATGTATGAGAATGTCCTTACTGGTGGGAGACACACCAAAATACATTTGGAGGTGATATGGAATCAGATCAGCCATTTACTTTCAAATCAATAAAAAAAAAAATTATTTGTAATGTACTTCCAAATCTTTTATAAGTTAGCAATTTTGTCAAAATTTTTAAAAAATTTAAGAAAAGAAAAGAAAAAAGGGCTACAGAATTCAGCACAAACTCAGCTCAGATAGACACAGTTAAGAGATACGGTAGAAAAAAAAATTTCATAATACTCAAAGATAATAGCTTAGATTTTTCTCAAAGAAAACAAGAGCCCTTATATTAAGGTATGTTTCAAATTCTGAGCTGAAAAAATGAAGATAAATCCATACCTGGATACATCATAGTGAAACTATAAAACATCAGGAATTTCTTTTTAAAAGTCTTTAAAATTAAAAAGAAAAGTGATAGATTACCTGCAAAGAATGACAATTAGAGTTTGACACAATTCTCACCAGCAATCATAAAGTCCAAAAGACACTTAAGTGATATCTTCTGAGAGAAAAATCATGATCTACCCAGAATTTTACACCCAGCTTATTATTCAAGAGGGAAAAATAAAAACTTGATTATACACACATGTTTACATTTCTAACTCTCTTCCAGATATAAGCAAAGGCAGGGACCATGTCTGATCTGCTGGTGAATCATGATCACCTAACTCAGGGCTGACTGTGCCCAATAAATGTTATTGGTGAATGAGAGGAAAGAAAGGAGGAAGGACAAGAAGGAAGGAAAGGGAGAGAATAAAGTATACTTATTTAACGCTATTATGGCACTGTTTATACCCCAGGCTTCTTGGAATGATCTGGAAGATGAGGATGGGGGAGGGATTCCTGTCTCTGAGAACCCTCGATGATGACTTGGCTGTTTGTAACTGGGATTGAAGTACCAGCCCTGCACCTGTAGGGAAAGGAAAAGGGACGCCTACCACAATTGCCAAGACATGGATGGGCCCTTCCCTGTGAAGCCCTATGGCAGAATTTTCTGAACTCAGTATAACCTGATGGGGGGATTGGGGGGAGGGTGGGGGCAGTGGGAAAGAGGCAGGTCAGTCACTCGTGATGCTGACTCCCGAGTGGTTCAGAGCAAAAGCAGAGGTCACAAGGAGAGGGTTGGAGAAGGGGGACAAGGAAACGTGCTGAGACCTTCCCTGGGCCTCTCTGTTTCCAGGAGTCAGTGGGTTAGCAACTAAGGTCGTAAATCTCAAGCCAAAAATCTTGTAAAGAAAGTTAGTTAGTAATGTTGCACTAGAAGAGCACAACTCATTGGCTAGATCAGGAAGAGAACTCTGAGACTTCCCTACAATCATCCGGTGTTCGGGCTTCCCACAACAGGCTCACCTATAAAACATGAGGAGGTCTAACAGAAAGAACTTTGAATCTGAATTTATTAGACCTGGGTTTGAGTCCCATTTCTGGCACGTACCTGCTCTGTGATCCTGAGCAAGTCCCTCTACTGTCTAAGTCCATTTCCTCACCTATAAAATACCCATAATAGTTCATAAGAGTATAAATATTAAATGACAACAGCTATGAAAGTTCCTGACATGTAGCAGGTGTCTAATTAAAGTTTGTTCAATTGGTTAGTCTACAAGTACTTACTCAGCACTCATGCATACCAGACATAGCTCTCAGTACTAAGGATACAGCGGTGAACAAGACAGCCATTGTGCCCTAGAACTAATTTTCTGTGAATTAAGACAGCTAATAAACACAGAGACAAACATGGTGCTTATCCAGTACAGGTCAGTGCTCTAGAGCAGGGGTCCCCAAACTATGGTGAGTTGTATAATTATTACATTATATATTATAATGTAATAATAATAGAAATAAAGTATACAATAAATGTAATGCACTTGAATCATCCTGAAACCAATTCCCCAACCCCGGTCTGTGGAAAAATTGTCTTCCGTGAAAACCATCCCTGGTGCCAAAAAGATTGGGGACCACTGCTCTAGAGCAAAGCCTAGAGAGTGAGCAGCGGCACAAAGCTAGCTCACTTGCTGAGGGGGAAGGCCTCTGTGAAGAGGGAATATTTGATTTGGGACCTGAGTGATGATAAGGAAGCCAAGAAAAGACAAATGCTGTGGTTCAAACAGAAGGACGAGCAAATGCAAACGTCCTGAGACAGGTATAGTTTTGGCATGTTATGGGGTAAAAATACAGGCAGTGTGCTGAAACTCAGTAAATGAGAAGGAAAGGAAGATGAGGGCAGAGTAGGCAGGGGCCAGATCACACTTGCTGGCCTTAAATGCCATCTCCAGGAGTTCAGGTTTTATTCTGATTTCACTAGGCACACACTTGGGTGCTTTCTAGGTGACAGACACAGCATGAAATGGAGAATAAAGACCCATGGTCAGGCAGATCATTTTTAAATTCGTAAATGAATGAATAAATGGACCCCAGACGACATTATTATATCTGTGTCTGCCTGGGCATCCCCATGGTCATGGCAATTCTCCACGATCCTGGGGGTGTTAGGCAGAAGGGGATGAGACAGGCCAGCAGCCAAGTCTCCTGGACACTAAAGTCCCAGCCTCGTGTGGGAGAACAGAGTGTCTGACAGCACTCAGTGAGGGAGCACGAATCTGATCTAATCACTTTTGTTGTTTTCTTATACCCTCTGAAGTGCCCAGTGCTGAAAAGCAACAGCATGAAAATCCGTTGATCCCAGAATGTCCTTCCTACTGCCTCCCTGTGGACATTTAAAATCCCAGATGTGGACATTAATTCTGATCTTTGTGATCAAGCCAGCTCTGAAATGGTCTGCTTTTTAGAAGGTCTATCTATGACTAATGTTTTTATTTCACAGAATCATAGAAATTAGAGATGGAAAAGATGATTAAGTCATTTTGTACTTGCCCCCTGCCAGAGAGACATTGTTCCCCAAGGTATACGTGCTACAGCTGTACCCAGGCATGTCTGCGACGCTTCAAGCAATGAGTCCCCCACTTGGGCAACGGCTCTACATTCTGAAAGTTCTTCCAGTCGGAAAGGTTTATTCCCCCGGGGATTCAGCCACACTAGTCCTTTTATAGTGTTTCTCCCTGCTTTTCATCTCACTTTGTAGTTACAGCTTTCTTACTATTCCCCCATAGAATGAAAAAAACTGTCTTTTGGGTCTCTAACCCTTCAAGGGTGCTAGAACTAAAATGCTTAGTGAAGATTAAGTTTTGGTTTAACCCCAGAGGCATTTCTAACAATTGTCCAATGCCAATGGTGAAAATAAACAGAAGTAGGGAGAATAAACAGTGAGTTCCAGGAATTCCCAGAATATGTAGAACTTTGTATGATTTAGAGGACGTGCACTTTGGGATACAAGGACAGAGCTTCCATCAGACTATCAAAGAGTGATCCTGAAATATTTAAGAACCACTTCCCAGGAGTAAGGTCACAGAGAAACAATGGAATGAGCTCTAGAATTCGAAATAGATCGTGTATATGTTCTCGAATCTGCTGCCAACTAACTATGTGGTTTGAAAAAGTCTCCTAATTTCTCTAGGCTTCAGTTTCTATCTCTGCAATAGGAAGGCTGGGAGGAAAAGATAGAGAGGGGAAAAGGGGAAGTTGAATTAGATTATTTCTAAAGTCCTATCGATTCACAGAATCCTATTTCATGATGAACATCACCAACTCTTACATTCTAGTTCTGAAAGCTTCGCCTACAGCAAACATCCACTCATTCGTTCCAATGCCTGCCTGTCTTCCAGATCCTGAGGATCTTTGACAGTGTCTTGTTCTGTGCAAGCAACATCGGTCGTCCCCAGTACAAAAAAGCATAAGCACCATCCCAGCCACATCCAACACCATACCCCTCAGTGTGTGAATATAGTCCCCTGAGTCACTACTCAGTCTTACTGCCCTTGGGCTTCTAAATTGCTCCAGAATGGGGGCTCCAGTGCCTTCTATGGGGATTACTTTGAAAAAGGCCATTCTATTTTTCTTCTATTTATTAACTCCACAAGTATTTATTGTGCAGCTACTATACAATGGGCACTAAGCTAAATCCTGGGACACTACTGTAAACAAAATAGTCCTCATCCTCAAGAGGCTGAGGATCCTAACAGAACAACTAGCCCCTCTCTAACCCGGAGTAGCTACTGGCCTGGTTTACATGAGAGGAAAGAGAAGGGGTTGTTGGGTTGGGGTTGAAATAAGAAGGAACAGGAGAATCCAAGAGTCCCACACACCTCACTATCCAGGGAAGGACAATGTGGGCACCCTCCCAGCTACGGAAATAAAAGCCCAGGCCAATCACCTATGTCCCTGAGCTTGGTCAGGAAAGATGCTTAGTAAGGTTTTTTGTTTTCCTTTTGAGTTTTTCTTCCACCAAAAAGAGACTGACTGCCATACTAGATTAGCACATGAATACAGCTCTCCCAAAGAGCAGGATTCCATCCAACCTTGAGCCAGCTGACTTCATGAGACCACACCTAGTAACACTAATCCCGGTGTTATGTTTCCCAGGAGGGAAGAGCAGATAGTATCTGTCTCCCCAAATAGCTAATATTTCTTGCCTATGTTCTTTTCCTTTCAAGTTTGAGTCTTGTTCTGGTAGAAAAGCATTTCTTTTATTTATGATAAAGGTCTGGCAAATATAAAGCATTTTCTCCTGACTGAATTCACTGAAGTCTATGCTTAAATTATTTCCCATTTCTCTCTTGTGGTGATACTTGCCTGGACCAAAATCGCGGGTCTACATAATAAAAGTAGGCTCATAGCATTGAATAAAGTGGCCCACCATCTCCCCCAGAATGCTAGGAAGCTATTCCCCTCCCGCCAGGGACTCAGGGGAAAAGACCCCACAGCACACAGGGAGAACATGCTCGGCCCACGCAGCTGCAGCCTCCCCCGCCCTCCTCCCCACCCTCCACGGCTCGACAGCAGTGCGGATGTCCTAAGCGAATGCTAGAATGAAAGAGGTATCATGATAAAGTAACAAGGATAAATAAATATTGATTAGTCACTTGAGGTGAACAAGAAGACCCCCCAGGGGCTCATTCAAATACTGAAGGTGGCCACTCAATCACCATATAAATGGAGAAGGTCCCATGGGCTGAAGGACCCTTGCTTCTCTGCTCTTTCTGGAGTTAGAGGCCATGGTGAGAATGAACTGCATTCTATTTAATGAAGGCCAGGAACCCAAAGTTCCCAAAGTCAAGTCCAGGTGGGATGTGGAGGAGGTCCAAGGTGGTTGGGGGCCATGAGGGGAGGAGGGAGCAGAGATGGGGAGAAGCAGAGGAGCAAGGCTGAATAGGGGAGCGGGGAGGAAAGAAACACCTGTTGAGAGATTTTTCAGTTGTTCTGAGATGTGCAATGTATATACCCTCCCTTCCGAGTCTCCCCTCTAAAATGTACATAAAGACAACAGAGTTTACTGATGTTTCAGGCAAGTGGATTATTTGGGGTTCAAAGTGAAATCAGAATGGATAGTTCAGACACAGGAGCTGGAGGATGAAAGGCCACACCACTCACCTGACCCCAAAATGCTGCCACTCTTCGACTACTCCTGTGAGGAGTGCTCTAGAGCAGGGAAGGGAGGGGGAAGGGACCCCTGGGAGGACCTGTGTGGGGGGGCCATACTCTGGGCAAGGTCACCTCTCTGGAATTCAGGTCTGCTAAGGCTCTGTCACCATGCCCTTCCTGCTGGAGATGACTGACAAAGAGCCCTCCACCTCTCAGGAATAGCACAAACTACACAGGGCACAGCTCATGGAGACAGCAATCAGGCTCACCTCCTGCAGGGGAGAACATTCTCCTTGTAATAACCAGGGCCTCTTTTGTGGGCAGGCAACCTGTGCCCACATCACTTGAACACTCTTCTACTGCTGTCTTGAAATTCTAAAACTGGGAAAATAACCACAGGATGGGTTTGGGGACGGACTGAGCCCACTGTGAAATGGACTTGAACTAAAACTTCATTGGTCACCTGATCTCCACAAGCCCCTACTCTGCCTGGTTTTGGACCTCCCAGAATCTGTCAGTTCAGAGCCAGTGTCCAGTATTCCCTCAAAAGCCTGATTATTTCCTTTTCCCCAAAGCACAGTCTCCCTGGTAAAAGGTCGTGTATCTTTTAGGAACGGAAAGAGAACCTGCACTGTTGTAAAATGGTTCTATCCCTACCCAGTCTGCCTGCACGTCAGAGCTGTAAAGATATCAAAGAAGACTGCATTTGGTATTATTAATATTGAATTATTCGTCAATTGAAAAGAAGAGTATCATAAGAAGTTTGTTACAACATGGCACTTCTTTCATAGACATGAAATCGTGGCCCTCTTTTTTTTCTTCTTTTCCATCTCCAACTGCAATAATTTAAATCTCTCATCATAAGATTCTCAGACTAGATATAAGGTTGTTTCCAGCTTTCAGTTTCTAAGAACTCAGATAAGATCCAGTTTATATCTTCCTCCATCCAGAGTGTCATGGCCTGAGAGACATGTAGATATGGGGCCTACTTTCTTTTAACTTATGATCTTATTTTAGAAGCAATGATGGCGTGCACACAAATGCTGACATCTGTAGAGGGCACCATTTAATTCTGCACTAGACTGTGTAGTGCAGACTAAAGGCATTGGCAGCATCCAGACGCAGACTAGAAGCCAGTGCCCCAGCAAAAGGAGGCAGCTCCCCGCAGGCCGTGAGGCTCAGTGAGTCACCACCTCTCCCCTCTGCAGGGCCAGTCCAGTTTGGCCTCCTCGTGGTCACTGCACAGGGCACGTTTAGTCATCAAGATCTTGTGTGGTGTTTCCCACTTCCTCAGTTTATGCTTCATGCTGCTTCTCAGAGCTGACATGCTCACCATTCTGATGTTATAATCACATCTCTTTTGATTAATGGTCACAACATCCCTGCTCAGCAACTGGTGGAATTGAGGAGGTTGGTTTTTATAATTTGGTTATAGTTCAGTACTTTTCCAGAACAACTGGGTCCCTAGGGCAGATGGGCAGTTTCTCTGATAGGACAGTACCTCATACTTTTGGCAAAAGAACATAATGTTCACACCGACAGGGGTTTGTGGTGCCAGGAACCCCAGTAGGACCTCTGAAATACAAAAGTGACCAATTGTCTAATGTTTGGAGGACAAGGACCTGGAACAGGCAAGAAGCTCCAACCATGAAACTTTTCACACCCAGGAGCCATTCCCAGTTTGTACTGATGGGATAAGACCCAACATGTGGCACAGCCGAAGGGGCTCTTCAGCCCCGCGGCTGGTCTCTGGCTGGTCTGACCTGAGGACAATTACTGTTAGAAGGGCCCTTGCTGGCTGAAGTGGCCCATAAACCTTTTTCCTACTTTTATGTGGATGTCGTCAGAAGATTTCATATTTGACCTCTCAACGACTGATCGCTTTGCCCTAACTGTGCCCCAACCACCCCTGTTTTATTCTTGGAATCACAAGTCTGAGAAGGTTGGTCACCAGACATCATGAATGTGACAGAGACATATGCTACTGACTGCACGCTCATGAGCTCAGTTGCTACTCCCAGCCCCTGGGTGGCAAGTAGGCCATGTGGCTGGTTCGGGCCAATGGGCCAGGAATGAAAGCCATTTCTGGGCTGAATATGGAAGAGCCAGTGTATGACCCTCCAACTCTCTCCTCCACTTCCAGAAGCACTGCTGGGAGGTCGAGCAGCCTCCATCTCTGAGGAACGGCCTGGAAGGAAGACACCCCAGAGAACCACTAAGCCTTGCTTAAACAAGAAATAAGCCTTTCTGTGTTAAGCCATGTGTGTGAGCATGTTTGTTCATCACTGTAGCAGAGCCTCGCCTGGCGAACGTGACTAGGCAGCCAGAAGCACCTGCTGCCCAGTGGGACGCTAAGCTGGGAACAGAACGCAACAGACCTACTCTCAGATAAGGTGCTCTGACCTTTCCTCAAGATTATTTGGGTCAGAAACTACCAAAAATAGTGGCCACATAACTGGCAAACAAGAAAAGTAGCAAAGAGGAGGGCCAAATAAAATAAGGACAGGAAACGTCGGTAAGCAGTGGAAGCTCGCCCTCTCCTGTGGACACACTGGTCATCCCAGAGACGTGCAGGTGGGAAAGATGTTATCGTGACGGCTCAAGAGAGGAGGGCGGTGGGGGCGGTACAACACAGCACAGAACCTTTGCTTCTCAGCCAAACCCCAAACTTTTATGTCCGGCCAACAGCAGGGTAAATTAGAAAGCTGAAAACCTGGACGGCCACGGACAAAATTGTGAAGTTTATTTTCAGAGCCTGGTATCTGCCATGCAGCTGACACGATCAATATTTCTTGAACTATTTGTTCATTCTCCTGGCCCCTCCCTCCTTTTGGTACCTTGAGCCCCATTCCTCAGCCATCCAGTGTCCAGGTCTTCTGAGGTCCCAAAACTCTGAAGCCATCCAGCAGCACCTCCCCCCACCACAGCCCCAACACCTTCCTTCTCCTCTACCCTGTCTGGTCAGCCCCAAGTCCGGTCCTCTTAGGGCCTGGGCAGTGAATACATCAATCCATGTGAGCCAAAGTGATCCTGGCTGCTTTGGGCTTAAGGCCTTATTCTCCTAGATAATTAATTACCCTTAAGAGGCAACATGGCTGCCGTAATTGAAAAATGTGACTGTCTGAATTTCGTTGCTCAATGCAAATCCAGAGAAGAAATCTTTTGGAGAAAAGAGGCCTATCGAGGCTTTTCAAATCACACTTGCGATAGACATAGCTGTTCCTGTGCTCCCCTGCACCACCAGGTCAGGCATTGTGGCCACAGAGCCACCTTCCCCTTCCTGTCAAAGCCATAATCCTCCCCAACTGTCCTATCGCCGACACCCTTACCTCAAACTCCCCCCACATCCACTTGGGGGGACGCGTCTACATCACTCTCACTGTGACTTTGGAGGAGAGAAAGGAGCAGAGAGACACCTGGGTTTTCTGCCACTGAAATTGGAAAACAGTCCTTGAGAAAAAAGATGTTAAGGTCCGGCGGGACATATTTTTCCATCAAAACATTGTAAAATGAGTAGAGGTTTTACATGACGCTTATGTCTTGGTATGTGTTTGTTGTTTTTAGAACAGGAGGCCACATATCTGAAGTGATACATGCATATATGATGTAGGCGTTACCATGGCAAATGTCATGCATTTTTTGGTTGAATAGAAGGGTAAATAAGGGGGCAAACATTGCATTTTCTGTTGCCATGGAGGTGCAACAACCTGGGCCCTCATCATTTGGGAAAGTTTTTTATTTTATTTTATTATTTGGTCTCATTCCCTGCTGTGAATATTCCTATCAGAAAGTCTCCAGGCCCTGCTGCTGCTATAATTATACCTACCAGCCAGCATACCAGATCGGTCTTCTCACATGGGAGATCGCTCATCTCTGGGGGAGAAAATTCATTCTCTGCTTTTTTCCTTATTCCCAGATGTGAAATCTATATTTTCAACATTAAAAGCATGTTTTAAAGTCACAATTCTTTAGTCTACCTGGCCATAAAGAAGGGTATGACTTTTCAAAGTCTCGGAGGGTTTTTATAATCTATTTTTTGATTTAGACAAGGAATGGGTCTAATACTATTTGAATTCATATGGATCAAAGTGGTTTAATTCCTAATTCTGACATGTCAGCATAGGAAATCAGAATTTTAACCTTTCCATAGTCTTAACATCTCCATCATAATCACTGATTTAGATGTGTCTAGCATCTAAGCTAGAATCTATGGTAGCCTCTGCTAAATTTATGTCTAGTCTACAATGAACAAAACTCTAGATTTGGAGACTTAGGCTACTTATTCTAAGATATGTTGGTTTGCTTCTTATCAACTAATCAATATATTGAACAACCACTAAAACATTTAATGAGCACCTACTATGTGCCAAGCATTGTAAAGGAACTGGGAATTCCAAAATAAGTAAGGTACAGTCCCTGCTGCTAAGGAGCTTGTCTACTGAAAAATCACCAACATATTTCTTTGGATTTTTGTGTTGGACTGAAGTTAGATTAAATTACTTCTAAGGTTTCTTCTAACCCTAAGATTCTGAGATGCTAAATTTATTTAATTCTACAATAAAGGTCAAGACCAAATTAACATTAATATCAAACATTTACAGTTTGTTTTCTCCAATTATTTCACACATAATCAACTCTCACTTATCCTGGTGACAATCAAAATTGAAAAAGATTCTAAGCTCCTTTGCAGCCATAGTATCAGGAGTTGCTACAGGTAATTGTATACACTAGGACTCAGATATTATGAAAAATATCTTTTATTTTGTTATAACAAGCGTATTTTTTTCCTTGAGCCCCCATATCTGCTGATGACAGAAAAACAAAAGAAAAATATTTAAAGCAGCGAATTAAAAACATTCAAAGTTTAAACTCCATAGCAGGACTGTTTCTTCCTTCTCGAGGTCTTTCTCCCCCTCCTCATTCCATAGAAAGTCCCCGAGTGGTGGCATTTCTCCCAGCAGTGGAGGGGGGACCGGCAGACAAGTTTTGGGCTGTCCTCTGCAGAGATGCTCCCCAATGCCCTGCTCGTTCGAGGAAGCAGAGCTGGTGTGTCTGCCTTTGTCGGCTCTGGGCTGTCACTTTGCTGCCTGACAGCCGACATGGTCATTCTGGTGGTGAGATGCAATAATACCACATGCATCAGACCTCTTGCTCTCTCCTGGCCCTCCAAACTCCTCATCCAGCACAAGCAGGGCTTTCTCCTTCCTGCCTACCAGCAACTTCCCTCCTGCCAATTGCCTCCTCCTTTCCCTGCTCTATAGCTTTTGGTAAAATCTCTACCATCTGAGTTGGTCACTGCTGGATCTTATATGGATTGAGAAGCTTTTGAATTTTATGAAAATTTTTTCAAAAAAAAAAAAAAAGCCTGGTTTGGCTTTACTTGGACTCAAAATAAGTCTGATTTGAAATTCAAATCTAGGCAATGACCACTTAATTACTTAATTTTAGGCTTTACTTCTGGCAATAGATGTCATTAATTTGGTAAGTAAGGGAGTCGTGGGATATCTAGGCTCCAGAGAAACTCACGGCTTCACTGTCACCTTAAGCCTGTTCTCGTGGATGCTTTGCATGGATCTCCCTTTTTGGTGGCTTCACCACTACACAGCCTTTCTACTCTCCCCATCCTGCCTCACCGCAGGCCCGATATGGTTAATATGTGTAGGGCACTGTCAAAGCAGGCAGAAAACATGAGACAGGTTTGGATTTAATTAATTCAACCAGAATTTTGTGTTCAGAAAATTGAAAAAGAGGCTATTTTAATTCCAACATACATGTGAGTTTGGAGTTTTATGATTTTTTTAAAACCACATATGGGTGGGAATTTTTTCAGCATTTAAACTTGACCCTTGCCCCATCTAAACCCCTGGAATGCATGTAAATGTTCCACACTTTTACTGCTGTTGTCTCTAAGGAGAGGTGGACACTCCTCATCAGGGGCTGGCACGTAGCTGGGAGGCAAGAATGGGTCGGGATGAAGAACTGGATCACCCACTGTGGGGCAGACCCCGATGGGACAGGGCCTTCTGCAGGCTCTTGGGGAAGTCGAGGCCTACAGACAGAACACAACACACACCCAAAGGAAAAGGAACAGCAGGCAGTCACCTCAGGCAGCAGTGACTATCAGACAGTGGGGTAGGATGGTCTAATGGAAGCAATGGAGGTAGCCCCACAAACTGGAGGAGTAGAGAGCTGGAAATTCAGGAGCAGGTGAAAATGAATGGAGCAGGTAAGCTGGCCCCAAAGCTTGTCAAAAAGTAGTAAAAATTCACCATTATAATCCAAAGAGCCATGCGGCTGTCCTTGGATGGGCTGAGGCACTAGATGTGTTATCAAGACAAGGTCTCTGCCATAGAAAAGCAAGACACTGGCCATGAGGTGGGAAGCAAGACTCAGAACAAGACAGAGACTCAGGAATGCAAGCTTGAGTACGAGGTCAGACCCCAGATAAGTCATGTGACCGGTAGACTGCCCAGCTGCTTAGGGCACGATGGCAGAGGCTTTTGAGAACCCTGCATTGCAAGAGTGGGGCTGTAGAGGTAGAGAGTGGAAGGACGTCTTGGTTTTATTCCTGCAGGTGCCACCCCAGTCTCCTCTTCTGGAACAGCCCCACAGTGTCCCCACAGTGCCACAGACCTAGTGCTCAATGGGCACTGCATACTGAGCCATGAATTGGTGTGCCAGCCTTCTGCATGGTTTTCTTGCCTCTTGACAATTCCCCCGTCCAGACATCCTGTGTATCACCTGCACAGTTATCTTCCTACAATGCCACTTTCAATCTGTTACCATCCAGCGCAGGCACCTTTAATGCCTCTAGCAGAGGCTGAAAACTGGAAGCCTCTGAGCTAAATCCAGCCCACAGATGGCTTTTGTTTGGCTCGCACTGTGTTTTTCAAAAACTTGATTTAGATACAATATTTTAAAATAGAGATTTCATGCACGCGCGCGTACACACACACACACATCCACATTTCTGGCTTCTCTTTAAAACTCAGAAAGCCTGGCAACTCCAAGCCCACATTCCCACCTGGCAATAATCAGCTGACGCTGAGCAGAGGCTGCGCTGCCCTGTCCCTGGCGCTCGCTCCCCCGGCCCACCGCATCCCCACCACCACCTCTGCACCCTTCTTGGCCTTTCCCCCACCACAGGCTCCTGCCTGCCCCCTGCAGTCCTTAGATTTGTTAACCCTTGACCTACAGGATAGATTCTAAACTCCTGGCATGCCAGGCTCTCCCCAGGCATAACACTACTGCCCACTTTCTGAGCCTTCCTTTCAAAAATTTCTCTAATCGATACCCCATGAAAATATCTCCCTTCCTGCCTCCATGCATTAAACAGATGTGACTGCCAGCTCGCCATGTGCTCGAGGTAAAGAGTGAGCCAGACCCACACGGTGCCTGTCCTCAGGAAGCAGTGGGGAGACTGGCATTTAACCAGAAGGTGCAAAAGAGAGTGGCAGCAACTACGAGGCTGGAAGGAGAGAGGGAAGTACAAGAGGAGTTTGTATGAGAGTACTGGCCCCATCTGGAGGTTCTCTGGAAGAAGCCACTTCTAACCCAAGGCAGAGTGTGGTGAGGCAGGACAGCGTGCTCCAGGCAAGGGCCACAGCATACAGCGAGGCCTTGCTTTGTGCAGAGCTGAATGGGGTGAGCTCAGACACCTGGGCGGGGAAAGCCTGGGGATGATGCTGGAGAAGCAACAGGCACTGCACGCAGAGCTTATCCCAGGGCATGGGGAAGCGTTGAAGAGTTTTAGGAAAGCAAATGGCACACTCAGCTTCAAGGTTTAGAAAGAGCAATGTGACTGCTATGGAGGACAGATTGCAAGGGACAATGAGGAAGATGAAAGATCTTAAAAAGACTGTAACAGGAGACCAGACACAAAACGTCACCTGTTATATGATTCCATTTATATAAAATACCCAGAATGGGTGGATCCATAGACACAGAAAGCACATTTGTGGTTGCCAGAGGCTGGGAGGAAAGGGGCTGGGGAGTGAGGGCCTGTCTTATTCTGCGCAGGCTGCTGAAACGAAGAGCATAGACCGGCTGACTTCAACAACAGACATTTATTTCCAATGGTTGTGGAGCCTGAGAAATCCAAGATCAGGGTGCCAGCCTGGTGGGAGGGTTCTTGGTGAGGGCCCTCTTTCTGGTTATGTCCTTATATGGCCTTTCCTTGGTGTGCACACAGAGAGAGATCTCATGTGCCCCCCTGTTCTTAAAAGGACCCTAATCCCATGATGGGGACCCCACTCTCAGAACCTCACTGAAACCAGCACCTCCCCAAGGCTCCATCTCCAAACACCATCACGCTGGGGATTAGGACTTCACCACATGAACCTGGGGGAGACACAGACACTCAGTCCCTAACACTGCTTCTAAATGGCTGCAGGGTTTTCTTTCAGGTTGATGAACATATTTTGGAAGCAGAGGTGATGAGTATCCAACACCGTGAAAGTACTAATGCCACTGAATTGTTCACTTTAAAATGGTTCATGTTACGTTATGTAAGTTTATCTCATTTTTTTACAAAAGGGGATATTATAGCGTCCAGGCAAGAAACATTTGGAAGAAGTGGTGCTAGGACATGTGAGCTCCAGCCTCCCTGCTGTGCCCCCACCATCACCTCCTGCCTCTGGAGTGCCCTCTCCCCTCCCCCACCCACCGGGATTGATTTATGCACCCCCTGCCCCACTTCCCTGCTACCACCTCCAAGACCTTCCAAGCCGGAGCTCCTGGCTTCCTCCTTGGAATCATGGCCCAGGCCTCTCTTCACGTACTCCCCACCACTTTTTATCATGTCATCATGTCTGTATTCCTAATTTCTGCAACTATCTGATAAGCACCTTAATAAAAGCACCATATAGTGAATACAGTGAGAATGGAAAATGCTAAGATCATGACTTGGGTTTTCAGCAGGTAAGGGGGATGGGGGGGAAAATGCAGGTTTTATGCCACCTAAATAGAATGTTGCATTTTATATTTTAAAATACATTTAAAATATATTTATATATAATATAAATATATGTAAAATATATTTTATACATAAATCTTACGCTATATAAATATATATATAAATGCTATATTATATATGATTCATATTTATATATATAATATACCATATATATATGATTCCCATTACAATCCAAGAACTTTTTGGACCTTGTAGAAAATGTCATAGAAATATTTGAAAGTCATACACCATCTTTACATCCTGACAGGAGGCATCTGCAGAAGCAGACATGATTATAGTGTCTTTTTCCAGCTGACCTGTAAGTCTAAATTTCCCTGCTTCCTACTGACAGAAGTTTCCCCATGGGGAGGTGACCCCCACATTTCTGAGTTGTATCACCTAGTCTGTCTTCAGCTGCTCAGGAAACTGGAGTCCATCCCCGGGGGTGGCACTTCATCAAGTCCAGAAGTGGAGGGGTACCCAGCACAGACAGGGCTGGGTGCTGGGCTTAAGGGAGGGCCACATGGACTCCAGCCCACTCTGGGTGCTCAGCAAGGGCTCTAGCAACAGCCACACAGCCCAGGAGGTGAGTAGCAGCTTCAAAAAGGGGGAGGAAGCCAAGAGAGCAGGAGGCGGTGTTGGATCTGCAGCCAGTACAGTGACTCAGATTGAGCACCATACTCTGAACAGCTCTCCAATGTACCTGCCATTGATTTATTCATTCAACATACGGTTGTTGAAAATACAACCCCAACCAGACACTGTGGTGGGAAAATAGTGGCTTTCAGCGACACAGTCTGTCTCCTGGTGCTTCAGGTCCAGCCAAGTTTTAAGCCACCAAGTTCATGGTAATTTGTTATGGCAGCCCCAAGAAACTACACACTTAGCCTCTCTGAGCTTCAGCATCCTCATCCCTAAAATATGGATAACAATAGTACACACCTGATTGGGTTGTTAAAATGAGATAATGTATAGAAAACACTTAGCACAGCCCTGGGAACATGGTAAGTGCTCACTAAGGGTTAACTATTAATATTATTACTATCAGTAGTAGTAGCTTGGTAGTAGCAGTAGTGTGCACAGAAGACAAATCTAATCCCGAGTTGGGGGGGAGCCTTTTAGAGGCAGTGGCATCTACCTGAGGCACAATGGATGAGAAGGGACTAACCGTAACAGGGGTGGGGAACCTGTGGCCTCGGGGCCACATGTGGCCTTCGGAATCCTTGAGTGTGGCCTTTTGCCTGAATCCAAATTTTAGAGAACAAATCCTTTTAATAAAGGGATTTGTTCTGTGAAGTTTGGATTTGGTCAAGGGGCCACACTGGGGATCTGGAGGGCCACATGTGGCCTTGAGGCCACTGTTTCCCCATTTAGAGATGCGGATGGGAAGAGAGATGTAGGGGGTGGAGTTTCAGATGGAACAGCACATACAGAGGCCAAGAGGTAAGAGAGACCAGGGAACGTTTGGGAAATTGAAAACGTTTGGGCAAATATTGGATGGCATATTTTAACAGATTTACTTCTACACTGTACTGATGCCAGCATCACTCCAAGCTAGTGTGGACAACAGGGAAATTTGATCTGGTGTTAATTTTATATTTACTCTCAACTGCTGATGTTCTCTCAAATGTTCACAGACGTCTTCGCCATGTATGTCTTGGTGGGGGAGGGATAAAAGTTTTCAGAAAACAATTAGCAAACTAGTTCCCTTTTGACCTTGTACAATAAATCTCAAACTCATACTCTCCTAATTCTCTTTTTTCCTAAGCCCTTTGATTAGGCACATATTCTTCTGGCACATATCCATCAAATAAGTATTTTCATTTTATTGGGGATGTAGGGACTCTTCCACATGCCAAGTCCACAGTGACTTCCAGATGATATAGCTCTTTTTGACCCGTTCACTCTCAAATCCATTCCCAAATTTCTGACTTCCACTCTGCATTCTTTAGCCTTCCTTGCTCTCTGTTTCCTGGTAGGTTCAGCCAATGGCAGGTGTGTCTCTATGCCCAAATTTCCCAGGGAGAATATAATGGTCTTGCAAAATTCTTGTAAGTATTAAATTTTAAAAAAATATACATGTATGTTAGATGCCTCTGGCAAAGCTGCACTTTCCGCTCATTTTATGCTTTCTCTGTCTTCTAATGTAATAGCATTTATAGCTGGACACATGGCCATTCAGAGTAAAATCTACATGTTTGACCTCCCTTGCAGCCACATGTGGACATGTGCCTAAGTTCTGAGGTGTGAAAAAAAATGTGTGCAATTTCCAGGCTTGTCATCTTTTCCCTTTTCTTCCTTGCTCTGGCTGGCACGTGATGTGGGGGTCGGCCACCTTAGAACACGTGGGCAAGAACAATACCCTAGGGACAGCAGAACGGCAAGACTCAATAAACTCGGGACCTTAATTGTCTTTGTAGAGCACAGCCAGCAAGGCAGCCAGACTTCTACACAGAGAGAAATAAACGTCTGTGCTATTAAAGTGACTACTACTTTGAGACTCAGTTATACAACTAGACCTGTATCTCATCTAATATTGTACCCTACAAAGTGTCTGGTACACAGTAGGCACTTAATGAGATTGTTTGCACTGCAACAAGGTACCTGCAGAGACCAACTTAGCCTTCTTGAAAGGTGAAAAAAATTGCCTTCCGAAAGTAACAAAAAGTCTCTGCCTCCCGGACACAACCCAGAATTTGCCTTTGAAGCATCCTATCTCTTTGTTCTCAGACCAGTAACTAAGTGGAGCCCTTTTAATTATGTAGTAAGGAAGTTATCCTAGAATTAGCTGGGGAACTTTTGAGAGCAACTAATTTCCTGCAATTAGGCCAATGGGTACTCTAGGAAATTAATTGGAATATTAAAAGAAAGTGCACTCTTATTTGCAGGACGCAGACTAACAAGACTGGGGATTTATTGGTTACACAAGTTCCTTCTCATTTTTCATCGTGGCCAGCCCTGGACAAAGTGGATCTTAAGCAGGAGGTGGATGGAAGGCCTCTAAGAAATCCCATTTCACGGCCATCTTATACAAAACTCTTGTACAAGGTCCCCAGCCTCTCAGCCATCTCTTCTCTCTCCCTGCCTCTCCATGGTACCATTTTTACACCAAAAAGCGTCTTGTCACTTTTTACCTCTTTGCTGAGACTTACAAAATATCCTTGGCCAACTCGATTGTGTTGTCTGTTGCACTTCCTATTACCCCTTTGTCTTTTATCAACAATCCATATTTACCCACACTCTCCAACTTCTCCTTCTTATCTGATCCTAAACCTTCTCCTGATTGGGCTTTTAACATACACTCACTTGTCCCCATTTGCTGTCAATAATGGTCATTGTAGCTCACAATTATGGTCTCTCTTTCAAAAGTCACTATTTTATATTGTCCCAACACTGTCATTAAACAGTTGACCAGAGATTGAGTCACTAAGCCTAACTGGAAATCTGCTAACCCTGTTTAATGTTTTATTCTCAAAGAAACTGCCCCAGAGTGGGGCTCTCTCCAGGACAGGCCTTCTGCTGAAGGGCTTCACAGCATAGAAAGGGCAGCTACTCGCTGGCTACGGTTTCCTTCCCAGTTTTCAATCCTGAACGCCGGAAGCAGCTATATTGGAATAAAAGGGGTCTCCATGTTTACCCAAAAGCTCTATCATTTTTGGGACAGGGGTAAGAAGCTCCATTTGAATCTTTCCTACCCTCCGCTCTCTTCTCTTTCTCCTCTCGCTTACCACAGCCATCACCACCATGGTCTTCATCAGTATTTTCAAGCAGAGAATTAAGCTCAGCTCAGGAGCTCCAAGCCCTGGGCCTTTGAACTCTCCTGCTGGCACCAGCCCTGCAGAGCCCGAGGGCAGGGGGGCAGTCCATGGGACTGGGGCTGCAGTGGAGGGGGGATTAGGGGACTTGTTGCCAAGAGGATTCAAAGAGCCCTGAGGCTCCTTGCCCAGCTCCTCCCCTGAGTCACAGCACAGGCTCCCCACCCGAGGCATAGAGACTGCACTTCTGTGGCTCTTTTTCTCTTCCAGTACTTTCTCTGCCCGTGTTTCTATTTGTAAGAAAACCTGGAAAGGCTGGACAGGAAGAGGCTACACAGAGAGCTATATTCAGGCTGAGCCTCCTAGGAAGAATCTCTGGAGAAACGCATGGGACAGGAAGTGTCAGGAGTCCAAAAAGCCACAAAACGTCTCATTATGGCCGTTTCTTAGGGTAAAAGACAAAATTCACAATTCTGCCCTCACCCCCAGAGGACACTATTCCTGATATCTTCTCCCCTCAAGTTTTTTGATCTCCGATTTCTTAAAGCAGAAAATCGCATTATCACCACTGCCACCTGCCCTCCTGACTGGCAGACCAGCTGGCAAAGCAAGAAGCAGCAGAGCTAGAGGGGACCCCCCGGGCGGCCAAGGCACCACACCACGGAGTTCCAGGACTTTGCTCCAAGCACAACGCTTTCAAGGGTGCCTTCCGTTCTGGCTTATTTGTATTTGGAAAATGCGGCCGCATCAATCCACCACCCCAGCAAAAGAAAACACCTGTAAAAGGAGAAACTGGCCCTGCAGAGGACAGTGGAGGTGAGATTCAACTTGCACAGGGCATTAATGGAAGAATCACAATCGGCAGGAAGAAGACCAGAAATAAAAATGGATTTCCACCTCCCACTCACCCGAGTTAAACTTGAAAGGAGAGGGAAGTGGCCACAGCTGGGCTGGCCCGCTCTGCCCTGGCAGTGCCCTTGGCACTGGCACCTACCCGTTCGCTCTGAGTCTTGTCTCAGGGTTTGCCTGGTCAGGAGGAGCCCCTGCACCACCATAAAACAACATACTCAAGTATGTTTTCAGTTACCATAATGTGTACTTTGAACCCATCCTCTGCTAGGAAAGAAAGATAAAATTAGAGTATTAGATGGGATCTTAGCAATTCCTGAGCTTAATAATTTTTCTGTGCTTCAGTTCCTGCCTCTGGGGTGGGGCAATGGAGGTAAGTGACTTTTCTTACTAGCAAAAAAAAAAAAAAAGTGGCAGCACGGGCACTAGACTCTCTTCTGATTCCTGCCCGTGCTCTTCCACCTCCTACGATGTTGCTTAGCATCATGGCATTTGATGCACATCCATGACTCAGGAGTGGAAGACTCACTAAAGCAAGCAATGCAGCCCCTTCCCATCAATTCCATCAAGAAGAATCTATTTCACCACCCCCCAAATCTGAGCTTGGCCATGTCACTCGTGTTGGCCAATGAGGACATCCCATTTGGCCCCAGTCCACTGACCTGCGGTTGCATGACTGAGCCCAAGCAAGACCAGAAGAACTGCACAGCTGATTGTCACCCACAGAATTGTGAGCTAATTAATATTAAACAATTGAATTGTTATTGTTTGAAGCCATTACATTAGGAGGCGGTTTGTTGAGCAGCAAAGGCTAATTGACACACTGTGACATGGCAGGAGATTAGATTTCCACCTGAAATACAGGCACACACAAGCTGTGCTTTGGAATGCTCACTGTAGAGTGCTTTCTACTATAAGCCACTTACTATGTGTCAATGTCTTAGGTTGAAATTCTTCATTGAACACTGAGACAATTGTTAAATTATCTTGGTTTATTAGTTAGGGTAAGCCAAATGTTATGAATGCCCAAAATGCAAAGGCTCAACCCGAATAGAGTTAATTTTTCATTTATATAACAATCCAGGGTGGTTCCAGATTTGGGGGAGAGAGGTCTGCTCCACACGGACCCAAGCTGGTGACAGCTCTGTCATTTCTAACATGATGCTTCACAGTCATCCTGGACATTGACATTCCATTTGGGGAAAACAGGGAAAGAAAACAGACGAGCATATGGAATATAGAAATACGGAAGGTTTATAGCAGGCCAAAGCAGCCTACATCACATTCACTCACCTTCCACTTTCTAGAATTCAGTTACATGGGCATATATAACTGCAAGTATGTCTGGGAAGTGAAGGAGAGAATGGCCCTTGGTGGACAGTGGCAGTCTCTGCTATGCTTGTGTGGCATGTAGGGTTTAGAAATTATGACCTTAGAGTTACAGCTCCAAGATAGAACCAAGAATTCAGGATTGATGGAGTTTGCAAGGGAGAAAAGAGAGAAAACTAGGAAAATTTGTCATGGATGGAGGAATCACAGTATCTCACACTTCATCTTCCCTAGGGGCCCAGTGGGGATGGTGAGATTCTTCTAGTGCAGAAGAAACCTGTCCCAGGAAACCTCTTCCCTGGGGGAAGGGAAAGTAAAGGAGACAGCAATGGAAAGCCACACACCACATCTGAGGCAGCTCGAGAAGGAAGGTGGGGAGCAGCCTCCAGGAAGCTGCTGACCAGTCCACAGAAAAGCCAGCGAGCCCAAGGCTGACTGTCATCGGGGCTTCCATTCCAACAGGATCCTGGCCCTGAATTGAAGCAGGAAAGTCCTCTGAGGGCTTCTGAGTAAGATCCAAACTTCATTCCTCTTTCCCCATTTACTAAATTCCAGATGACTGGAAAGAGGAAATGGGCCCTTAAAAGCATCATATTCAGGGGCTCACCCAATAGAAAGAACATTTTTTAACACTGAAGGCCACTACCCATAGAAAAGTAATCAGTTAAAGTTATCTAAGGAAAAAAAACTTCCTTATAATTTGAGAAGTTTCAAAAGAGATAACTGTATAATGCTCTATTTATTTAATATTTAGATTAAGAGCAAAAAGCACAAATCATTTATAATAAATAAAAGATCTACTGCAGGCTGATTTTAATGCTAAGTAAGGAAAAGAGACAAAACAGGTATTTAGAAAGGAAGACAAAAAATAAAAGGCAGACAAAAATAGAAACAAAGAGGGAAAGAGGAAAACAGTACAAGAGACACTTAAAAATAAACTCGAAGCTATCTAAAGCAGCCACAGACACACAAACATATTCATGGGCACATACCAACTTTCAAGAATGGAGTCACATTCATTTTGTGACCTTACAAGATATTGCCACCAAAGACATTTAAATTTTGTTGTATTTTCCCCTTTATAGACACAGATTAAATTGTCTCTTCCT
>CAUYSK010048097.1:0-17464 GCA_963575035.1 Avahi laniger
GTGGGAGACTTTGTAAAGAAATGAAGACCCAAAGAAAAAGTTAAACCTAAAGCATTTTTATACTAGATTTGATGAATAGGGGAAACTTGTGAAAAATGTGATATTTTAAAAGGAGGATGAACTAAGAGTAGTACACTGGGGGAACTTAGCAAGACCTGTTTGCTCAGATTCCTGTCAGCATCCCTCCCTCTTTGGAGATAAGAATGCTTCTTCTCTCTGGGTATGGAGAGGGGCCCTCTCACATGAGGCTCTTATCACCTGCTCCAGGGGAAGAGCAAAGAGTTCTTCCTGCACCTGCCATTTCTCAAATTCCTTCAGCTTAAAATATTCAATATGCCAAGGTGCCATATTTTGGGGTAGCATGTTCTGAACCCCATCACAGACAAGCATGCAGGTGACCTTGGAAACTGGAAGGAGCCTGTGACTCTATATTGCTTATATGAGAGCCACCTGCTATTTGGGATCAATCATTTTTGCCTTAAATAAGTGAAAAATAAAATTATATTATTTTTGAGCCATTATACCTTGTGGGGTCTGTTTTTATAGCAGATTGCCTAACCTGCTTAAAGCCATTGGAATTTTGTAATTTTGGGGAAGGGTAACATGGTATCAGTGCATGATCATATTGTTTTAAACTGACTATACTGGCTATGGTTTTCAATGGTTTTAAATAAAACAATTTAATACTGTGGTTTCTCTTCAGACTGTATAAATGTTTCTCCTTTTAAATAAAACAGTTTACAAAAATGTATGTCTATAAATGTAAATTACTATTAAATTAGCTTTCTTTTTTTAATATACATATTCAAAGGTAGATGAACAAGGCTAATTGTACACCATAAAAGCCATGTTCTGAATTGAATAGTTGCTGTTTTATTCAGAATAAAAAACATTATTTAGAATGTATCTAGTTTCACCAATGAAATGCAACATAGAAATTGTAGGAATATTTTTTGTGATAAAAATTAATAGCAATATAATAAGTAGATTTCGAGATACTAAGGGTTCTTAGGAAAATATCTAAAAGTGCCCTCAAATTGCTCAATAAAGAGACTTCTTTTTGAAACGAAAATTTTTTTTTTATTTCAGCATATTATGTGGGTACAGATGTTTAGGTTACGTATGTTTCCCTTGCCCCCCCCAAGTCCAAGTTCCAAATACGTCCATCCTTCGGGTGGTGCGCATTGCACTCTTTGCGTATGCATATACCCGTCCCCTCTCCCTCCTCCCCCCTCCCCTCTCCCCCCTGCCCAACATCCAACAGATGTTATTCTCATCATGTACTCACCATCAAATTGAAACTAAATTTTTAATGATTAATATTTAAAAGCACCATAGGAAACGATATGACAATTCAAAATTCCCTCTACATGTAAGTGGTTCCTACGAAATGTAATCATTCCTAAATTGGGAGATAAGAAGGATAATGAACTCAGCAGAATATTTGGAAAGTATCAGAGTTATAAAGGAAGACTATAAAGAGTACAAGGAAAAGTAATAGATTCTGTTAGAAGTTATTACTAGTCCTTGTACTTTCACTTGTGTAATCACATTGTTTATAATAAAACCCTTTCATATTTCATAGGATTATAACTATTGGCTGTGAAACATAGTTTCTACCTCTTAAATGGATAAAACTAAAGGGATTTCTGAGCCTTTATATTCAGAAATGGAAAAGAGAATTAATTTCCATGTAGCAGATTATTGTGGAAATAAATTATTAAATGGTCAGATGTGCTTTACTTTCTATCTCTGAATATCATTTGTGGATAAGGTATTATTTATGGAAAAACTTGATTAATCTTCAAATATGTAAAACATAGATAAATGCATTTTCTCATATTATGCATTTTTTGTAAAACTAAAACAAGCAAAAACCCTACTAACCTTTTAAACCAAAGTCACAGACTTTCAGATAAATAGTTTATCAGCTATTGGGAAGCCACAGTACTAAAATGCAGGGAATATTTGCATAATGACAATTAAAATGAATTTCTCAGCTTTCTGTCAGTCAGTTGTTTCAGCTTTCACCTGCACCAAAGATTTCCCTCCAGTATCAAGCAAGTGGGGAACAAGCTGTAACACTGCATGGCTTCCGTTTTGACTTTGTTTCTTCTCAAAATGTTGTAAGGTCTAGGCTGAGTCAGTAAGCCAAGGAGTTCGGGCTGAATCTAGGCTGCAGGTGTGTTCCGTTGGCCTGCATGGTGTCATTGCCTTTCTCAGGAAATTACATATAAAAATCCAGACTGCAGCTTTTCTCAAAACATATGGAATTCTATCACCAGTGGGCCAGAGTTCTGCTTGGGGGCCACCCCCATTGGGTGAGGAGAAACTGCCTGTGTTCTCTTCCTGTTTTACTCTCCCAAAGCTTAGATCACGTACTCTCCTGCCCAGCCCCTGTTGGCATTTCAGTTGGTAGCTGCTGTGTGGGGGAAGGTGGAGGATGGGTCATAGGTAATAGTGACAAGGAGAAATAAAAAATTTTTAAAAATCCACAACTTGTATGTTCACTGTAGAAAAAAATGAGAATTGATGGCACCAGGACCACTTCAAAACAAATGCATCTTTTTTTATAATAGTTTTGATCATTCACAGTAAATGAAATGAATGCCAAAAATAATAAAAAATCCTCTTTGGTTTACCTCAAGTCTTTGTTGGGTTTCCTTTTTAATGAGCTGGACAAGAGATACTGAGACAAAGAAATAACAATTGTTAATTTAGCACAAATGTGTTTATCTTTTATCCCATCTACCCCATTTGTTGGAGTCTTTCTGTCTTGTTCAGTTAAAAATGTACAAATTGAAAAAAATACACTTTCATCTTTAAATTAATGACTTTGTAGTTTTCACCATGGATCTCTAAATTCCAAATCAGGAGGAAGTACAAATCATAGTAGAAAATTAATGTCAACAGATTTACAATCTCTCTAAATACTTTGTAATTCTTAATGTCTAAATAGCTACATTTATATTTACATTGTTCCCCTTACCAGCCTACTGTTATGGCCTTTAAAACTCCACATCAGAAGAATGGCCTCTCCTGTCTAACATAGTGATCCTTTCCCATTTTCAAAAGAGATCATTACCAAGATGGTACCTGAGCCATATCCTTGGCCTTTCCACGTTTTTCTTCCAGTTATTTGCTGTCTTCTTTTTGAATTGGCAATTTATTGATTATGTGTGTATTTACTTATGCATACCCTGCCAAATACAAAAAGAGTTAAGGTGGTTAGACACTTAACATTTAGCAAAAGGAATTTTGAAATGGTTGAAATGTGAGGTGGCAAAGGTAGGAATGTAAGGATGGAGATCGTGTACTACATCATGCCGCAGACTTCCATGGACTGTGGAGAGGCGGGCTCCTCCTTGCTCCCCAGCACCTACAGGAAGAAAGGCATGCAAATGGCTGTAGAACTCACCTGGTCACTATTTATTGCTACAACCAGATGTATGGCAGGAGGCAGGAGAGGGAACAAAATGCTAATGATTTAAATGTTACTACTTTTAAGAAGGAGGCTTCAAACAAATGATTGAAAAGGAGCCTGAAACAAATGATTGAAAAGGAGCCCCTGGATTATTTCTGCCTTTCAATTATTCATGCTGGCTCTGCCCTGTGGAAGCCATGGATAACTGAAAGCAAGCTCTACCTTGACTCCACTAGAGCTGACAAATGATCAAAGGTTGGGCAGCAAGCCCTGGGATGTTTAAACTTAAAAAACAAACCAATTTTGCTCAACCTAGCAGTTTGAGAGTCTAGGGCCAGGTGCTTTTCAGCCTGAATAGAGCTTGTGTTTCATTCATGGAGGCTACAGAAGATGCAGGAACGAGGAGGCCTTTTTCCTATTTAGGATCCGAGCTGCATTGTACTAGGAAGCCTCCCAGTCCTAAGTGACAGTGGGACACGACATATCACCCTGTTAACATTGACACATTAATGACACTATACCCAGAATATCCAAATGCCACTTGCTTTACTCGAAGAAGTCCAGTATTTTTGCAGAGCCCCTTTTCTACATTCTTATAAACTGGAACTCCGCTGGCCTTGCTACATCTTTGCTGCTTGGAGTGTGCGATGAGTAATATCTCAGGTGGGGCCAAGTAACTGTCAAGACTGAGCTGAACTGGAGAGAGCTGACCTGCTGGTGTCAGAGTTGTTGATTAAGACAGTAAGCCAAAAGGAAAGTCTCTTCAAAGTTCTCTCCCTCCTACCCATTAAGCAGGTCTCAGTGGAGGAGGGCCATGAATGAAGGCCCCCAAAAGAAATCTCTGAATGGAGGTGCCTAAGCTAGCAAAGCCGACAGGTGTAAGCACTTAGGCGGCCAGACTAGCTTGCGCCCTTGACCTTAACTCCCTTCAGAGACCGTGACGCACTGCCTGTGCACCGAGTCTGGTGTGGGGAGGGCGCTGCCCCTGTGCTGCCTGCCAGCTGAAGCTTTGTCATTGTCTATGGTTGGGTCGGAACAGTCACAGAGGTTTTCGGCCATGAGTTGGACTCCTCAGTTATACGACCTACACCAGGTTTTGCTGCTCTTTGGAAAATGGCTGTTTGGCTCCTAGCCCTGATTTGTAATGCTGGGTTCTTGCCTCCTTTCAGGAGAGCTTTCTCTTTGAGCTCTTGTTGCTCTTCTCTGTAGTATATCCTATACTTTTATTCCTCTGTTCAGGTCCTTGGGAGACCCCCTTTTCTATACAAAACATATAGCAACTGCAAATTAATTCGTGGCAGAGGGGTACCACAGAGTCTAGAGCCCACTCAGCCAAGACACAGTGTTGTTGTTTTCTGCTCCATCACATCCCTGAACTGGTCCTTCGAAGTTCATCAAATCTAGCTTCTTCTCGGCCTTTCCACCATGTGTGAGCTGTATGAGTGTGGGCATGTTGATTAACTTCTCTGAAGCTCAGTTTTCCATCTGCAAAATGAGAATAAGAATAACCTACCTTCTCGGCTTTTTATGAAAATTTAATGTGCATATACAGAGTATCTGACAAGAAGACTGGCAAAAAATAGGTACTCCATAAAGGTAGTAATTTTTAGGCTTGCTATTACTATCAGGATCATTGCTATTAGTTGTTATGGTGGTATTAGTTGCTGTATTATTTCTTCCATCCTTCACACTTGCTAAGGGTGAGGATTCCCCAGGTTCAACTATTAGTCTGATTCTGTTTTTTCTCTGTAGTCACAGTTTGGGAAATTTCTTCAACTTCCTAGGCTTCACCCATTGGCTTGATGCGCATGGGTATGAACCTACATATCCCAAGCAGTATTTCTACAGTCACAGCTTCCTGCTGATTATCTGCACCTAACAAGTCTAAAGGCAGATTCATTATTTTTCTCATGCCCCAATAAATTTCTTTTCTGGTTTGCCTATTCCCGTTAATCAAAATATTATTCCTATAACCCAATTAAGTCCAACATTCATTGATCCATTTGTGAAATATAAATTGAGTCCTGACAGTACCAGGCACTGTGATAGATGTTAGGGTTATAAAGATGAACTTCAAGGAACTTGACAACATAATGCAGTGATGCTCCAACTTTGCTGACAGATCAGAAAGGCTGTGGTGATTTTGAAAGAGACAGATACCTGCAACCTCACTCCAGACATACTGAATTAGAACCATTGAAAGCAAGAACTTGGAATCTGTATTTATAAAAAGCAATTCAGATGTTTTCATATTCAGTAAGGCATGGGAACCACTGATTTTCTCAAGGAGCTAGACATAAAAGTAAGTGATTGCAAATCTATGTAGAAATGACAATATTAAGTATTTGTAGAAGGTGCAAGAAGCATAAGAAAGAACATCTGAGCCTTTCTGGGGCATGAGGGAGATTTCATAGAGGAACTACTATCTAGGATGGGCAGAGAGTAGAAAGGAAATCAAGAAGGAGGAAAGAAATATCATATACTAAGGCATGGAAATACAAACAAGTTGGAGAAAGGAACTTGTTCAAAGTCAAACAAGGAGGCAGGGACAAAGCCTGGGCCAGGGTGGATCCTTCACCTGACTCCTAGCAGAGAACTTTCTATTATGAAATTCCATGTGAAATTCCTAGGAAAAATGATCAAGGTTTTAGAATTGTAGAATATTGAAGCTGAGGAAAACTAGCAGAATCCTATGATGCTATCTGTGCAATAACAAGAGGAAACCCAGGAGATAAATTAAAAAATCCTTACTAAAACCTAGGAGAGCTGCCCAACACAACGTTTTCATTGGCCTGTGCAGCCCATCTCCTTTCTCCTCTGTGTGTGCTGCTGTCGGATTTAACAAACCTTTCAGCACAAGCCTACAACTTCCCCGTTCAGGCCTATGCAATTTTTGATTTTTAGGATAAACCTAAAATATACTGTCCTTCTCCCTATCTGGTCCATTTCACTTCTCCAGCCTCATGCTAAGTGTTACTGCCCGAAAGAAATCTTTCCTGACCTACCTGATTATGTGGGACTCTCTACAAGTCTTATTTTAAACCTCTTACTGAAATAAATAACTTTAATACGTGTGGCAGCAGAGGCTGGTATATTCCTTGGGTTCACTTTGAATTAGTCTTTTTCAATTTTTTTCTTAACTTTTACTTTTACCAAAGTAAAAAGAGTCAAAAGGTTCCATGAAGCTTCTTGCTAACAAATGACATCCCCTATCCCTGGTCTCTGGCCACTTCATCTCTGCTTTCTGGAGAAAACAGTTTCAACTCTCTCAGTGTGTGAGTGTGTGTGTGTGTGTGTGTGTGTGTGTGTGTGTTGGTGTCAATTCCATATTTCCATAATATTTCAATTCCATAATAACATACTAATACTGCTTTGTTTTGATTTTGAAAATTTAGCTTTTGATTTCCTACTGTGAAGAAGAGGCCTCACCTCTCCCACATCACTCCCCTCTCACAACTACACACTTCCCCTCCTCTCATCTTTCCAGTGCATTTATATCATCATTTCTGCTTAGGTAGATGTTAATATATTATGTTTACATTATTTTAATTACGTAAACATCGTTCACAGTTGAGCCACATGATATAATGTTACAACATTTCCTTTCTTATGTAGTATCTATTCCTTATACAGTCAGCCCTCTGTATTCCCTGGTTACATGGCTGCAGATTCAACCAACCATGAATCAAAAATATTCGAAAAAAATTCGCAAAACAACAATAAATAATACAAACAAAAACACAGTACAATGATCTCCATAGCATTTACATTTTATTAGGTATTCTAAGCAATCTATAGATGATTTGAAATGTACAGTAGGATGTGCATAGATTAGATACAAATAAAATGCCATTTTATATAAAGGACTTGAGCATCCATGAATTTTGGTATCTGTGGGGTTCCTGGGACCAATTCTTCATGAATATAGAGGGACAGCTCTATATATCTTTTATGTTACCTGCTGTTAGTAATTGTTTTGTTTTCTCTTTGGCTTAGTGTTTAACATACTTATTGCTAATTTATTTCCAAACTCTCTTCCATAGAACTAAATCTCATCTCAGTATGTGCAAGCACATCAGGTATTAATTTCATCTTCTTGGGGGCAGTCGTCTTTCTGCTTATGCCTGGATGGGTTGTTTTCCAAGATCACTCTGTCACTCGTGCCTGGGACTACTTTGTCACCATTGCTCTGGGACATCCTCTCACTTTGCTCCAATGTGGAATCTCCTGTGTTCAAGGTCCATCTCTCAGAGGCTACAAATTAGTCCTTTTTCAAACATCAAGATGATAGTAATATTAGTAACAAGAGCCACAGAGTCCCAAGGGGATGAAGACCCGGTCTTTTTTTCCTATAGGATATTTAACCACATTTTGTATTTCTAAAGTCGTGATTGGTTTTTGATGCCATTTCACTTAAAATAACATTTTTGTTTTTAACATTTATGGTGAATATTTTCAGTTTTAACATATTACCTTTCAGCAAGGCAGCAAGGGCAACTGAAGATGTGTTAAATATATATCACAGTTAAATCATGCAGAAAAGAATTACTTTTTTTGCTTTTAAAATTTCAGCTGCATATATAAAGTCTTGAGTAAAACAGTTGATACGTTTTTAATGTGCTCAAGTGGAACAATTTATATTTTATGATTTTGAAGACCAACAAGGTGAAATGCACAATGTTCAAATATGGAATTAAATGCCTCTAACTAGCCATCCCAAACAGAATCTCAGACAAGATTTTTGCAAAATTGGCAAGCTGATTCTAACATTGATATGGAAATTCAGAGAACAAAAACAGGCAAAGGTAATCTTGAATAGGAAGAATAAAATAAGTCAAACTACTAGAACCAAGTCCTATTATAAAACTATACTGATTGATACAGTGTGGTATCTGTGCATTGATGGACAAACAGACAAATGGAGCAGAACAGGAAGTTGAACAACAAATCCACACATGTATGGCCACCTGATTTATGACAAGGTGACCTGACCATATGTGCAGTGGAAAAAGGTCTTTTAATAAATAGTGCTGGTGTAACTGAATTTCCACACGGGAAAAAAAAAATGTATGTTGACCTTTTATGCAATGCACCATACAAAAAAATAAATTTCAGTGGATTTGAAATTTAAATGGAAGAGCAAAACAATAAAGGTTAAGGAAAAATACACAGGAGAACATTCTCATGACTTTGGAGTAGGCACAGATTTTTAAAACCAGTATAAGCTGGACTACATTAAAATTAAGAACTTTTGTTCATCAAAAGACACCATTAAAAGAATTCAAAGCCAAGCCACATATAGAAAAAAGATATTTACAATACATATTTTTGAAAAAGGAACAAATCAGTAGGAAAAAGACAAGCAATCTAATAAAAAATTGGCAAAAAGTCGAATGGACACTTTACAAAAGAATATTCTGAGACCATTTGGCTGAAGTGTACCTCGATGGACCTATAGGGTTTGAATTCTTAGATTTCATTTTTGACGTTGTGCACCTGCCAACTTCAGAGGGGCAAGGGGGTACCTGCCAAAGACCACCTACCTCTGCACTCAACTTGAGGGCCCTGGTATTTTAATGAGGTGCTGTTTTGTTTTTTACATGTGAAAAATACTTCTTTGCTATGCATCAATTTTTGTGTTAAATCGTGGCCATTATTTCTATTATAATTATCATCATAAAAGTCTTTAATATCTTGGGATATTTTAATACTATATATGAATTTAATATGCAGTATACCAACCCATTATTACCTGTTTACTTAGAGAATGGAAACATAAACAGATATGGAAATGGATAATGGATAAGAAACAGTTTTAGGATTGATGGCTTATTTGATGGCATGAGCACCAGCAGGAGGACCCTGCTCAGTATACAAGCCCAGTATAGAATTATGTGTGCTTGTGGGGAGTTACCAACCTCAAGGGAAAACCTCAACCAATAGGGTATAGGAGTTGATGGTAGACAATTCAAATAAGTATCCTTATACCCCTTAGAAAGTTCCTAGAAGTATTGCCCACAGAGCTGACCTTGATGACAAACCCTTGCACTGGCTTTACTTCCTCACCTGTTTCCCCTCCCCTAGTTCCTCCCTGCTCTTCCACGTGAACATTTCCCCAATAAAAATCTTCTCTGCTTTTGGGGGGCAGCCCCAGCTAAGACACAGGAGCCCATTTTCCTTCTTAGTGCCTCAACTCTCCCCCAGAACCTTAGAGTCCTCTGCTGAATTCTTTGCATTAAGATGGCCAAGGAGCAAAGAAAGTACAGAGGAGCACAAGGAGATTTTATGGGATAGGTGTGGAAATGATATGTGTCATTGGTCCCTGCAGCCTAGACTCCTTTAGCCAGAACTCAGCCTCATGGTGCCCATGTGGAATTTCTCTAACTACAGACGAGGCTGGGAAAAGTGCCCTGGTGCCCAGAAGGAACTGGAAAGAGATTTGGTGAACAGAGCATTGCCTCTGCCACAAACTACCACGAATTTGACATTTTCTTTCGCTCTTTGAGAGTTTTGCACTCTGTTTTCAAGTTGTTTGCATCAAGATCTATGCTCACTTATTTCAGAAAGATAAATGTCATACTATTGCCACAAATGAAATGTGACATTACTTAAAATTCCCATGGGAAATCTGTTCAAACTTTTTCCCAATGTACTATTCAGTGTTATTTCTAATGTGTAGAGAGGAATCTTCTTACTGGTCCTGCCTAGAATAGGGAATGGAATCATGATTGAATGCTCTCATTGCCAATCACAGAATAAATTATAAGAAAAAAGAGCAAGAACACCTTCTTTGAAATAGAGGCTATGAGGCCAGCAATATTTTCTGGGTCTGCTCCGTGAAAAGGGAGATACAAATCTGCTCAGATACGAAAAAAAAAAAAAAAAAAGAAAGAAATAAAAGAAAAAGAATAAAAGAAAAGAAAACTCACAAGCCAAAGTGAGTGAAGCCAAAGTGGTAATTTTATTTTATTTTTAGTGTCATTTCAAGTACAGGATAAAGCGGAAGTAAAATCATACCTCCCATTGATTGGTCTCTTAGCTTCTTGAGATCATGAAATATTTGTCTCATTATTTCTCTTAACAGAACCAAAGTTAGATTCAACCTAGCAAAGGTTTTACTCTGGATTCTGGAAAAAACCAATAATTATAGGTTTACCCCGGAAAAGTGCAGTGGGATGAACTTCAGTGGGTTTAGGAGCAGATGAGCCCAGCTACATAAAGCACTTTGAGTACCTTTGGAAGGTATAGTTGTGGGTACAAGATGACAGCTTTATCACTTTTGTTCAAGTAAATGAAGATTTAACCTCTTTGTCATCTTACCATCTGTTTTCATGTTCTCTCTTCCTGGACTTTGTGGATATGTCTCTTCTCAATAGCATATAACCACAAATTATTGAGTGTCTGCTATGTGCTAGATATTTACATTATCTTATTCAATCCTCAAATGAACCATGAAAAGCAGGTTTCTTTAACCCCAGTTTTGAGCTAAGGAACCCAAGGATCAGAGTTATGAAAGTGACTGGAGTTCACCAACCCAGTCTCTATATTCATAACTTCTTTCCTGAACACTTCCTTCATCTTCTGGCTCTTTCCTGAGGATTCTACTTCCTGTGTAGCAATCCTTCACATTCCATATATTTGAGTCTGGAGTAAGATTGTCAGATGAAATATAGGGAACCCAGTTAAATTTGAATTTCAGATAAACAATGAATTTTTTTCTTGCATAAATGTCATGGACATACTTATATCAAAAATTTATCTGAAATTCAAATTTAACTGGGCTTCCTATATTTTTATTTGCAAAATATGGCAACCCTAGATGAGCTAAGTAAGTATCTTTGTTGTGCCTTTTTGTCCCCTCCACACTATTTCTCCTGCCTCAGAACCTCCAACAGCTTTGAAGCACATGCCTTCAGACTTCACCATCAGCCATACTTTCCTTGATGAAGTTGTCTGTCATGCTTATGGTTATTCTTGTCAAACCATTGATCATTGTAGCAGCTGGTTCTCCTTCTTCCTCTCAGTAATTATTTCCTTTGTCATTTTTCATGATTCCAATATCCACCTAGATGACACTTCAGTATCATTGCTTCTGACTTCCTTTACCTTCTCACTTCAAACAGTTTTCCTCCATCCCAATTCAAAAGGAGAAGCAAAGAAAACGTGGAAAATTTTTGCAATATTAAATAGTGTGGTCAGGGAAGCCTCAGTGAGGAGATGATACTTGAGCAAACATCCTCAAGGTGCTGAGGAACTCAGCTCTGTTGCCACTGGACAAATGCAGTAAAGGAAACAGTAATTGCAAAGGCCCTGAGGCAGAAGCCTTCCAGGTTTGTTTTAGAATGTTTCTTGAGAGCAGGGACCATATCTTATACTTGGTGGTATTATTGATTGTGCTCAATAAGATCTTGCCCACAGGAGTAACCCATGTAATATGAAGAGCAAAATAAATTCTTGATTAATAAATGAATAAGAAAAGGTACCTTGATGAAATGTTATTAAACATGTTTGGAAATCAATTCCTGCCCTTATAAGACCTTGCAATAAAATGACAGGATTTAGAGTTCTGAACAACACATAAAAGCATCAATTAAATAAGGAATTAATATTATGTATAACTAGTAAAGTGCATTTTGAGAAGTGAAACTTGAAGGGCATTATAAAAATTGTGTATGAGCTTAGTATGCAGAATATTAAGGATATTAAACGCTTGAGGGTTTTATAGTTTTCTCATTTTAATCAGAGGGATTTTGAATATTCTGGACTTAGAATGGCATGTTAACCTCATGTCTTTTACTCTACAGTCCACGTTTCTGTAGTTTTTCATGCTGTTTTTATTCTTTTGCTTTTCAATCTAGAATCTTGAGAAATGGAAGTAAAAAAGATAATGAAGATCAGATCTTATTTTTTAGCGATGTATTCAATATAGTTTTATTGAGAGAAACTCCGACCTGGATATTTTCTGGTGCCAAAGGCAGAGCTCCACACCTAGTAGATATTTAGTAAATTTCTGTTGAACCAGTTGAGTGAATGAATGAATGAATGAATAAAATGCATCGAGGAAGGTGGTTTCTCTGAGGTATCTGGATTTGACGCCAAGAGGATCAGAACCATATTTTCAATTCTGCTTGATAGTTTCTGGAATATCACAGAGGGTAAGAACAAAGAGAAAATAATTGAATAAACCAATAAACATTACACGGGGATGGCGCCAACGCGGCGGCTAATTGTGTCCCCACTCCGTTTCCGTAGTTCTTCCGCCCAAATCATTCCCGCGGCCGGTAGTGACGTCACGAGATTTGGCGCTCGCCGGAAACTTGTCTCCGAGTCCGGGAGCAGGGCGCGCGCGCGCGGGATTTTCGAGTATTTGATGCCGGGAGCTCTAGCGGCATGAGTCTCTGGGTGGACAAGTACCGGCCCTGCTCCTTGGGACGACTGGACTACCACAAGGAACAGGCGGCCCAGTTGCGCAACCTGGTGAGTCGGCCGGGGCCGGGAGATAGGGGAGACGGAGGCGCTCGCTCTGGCGTTTCGCGCTCTGAAAACAGTGCAGCGCCTGTCCGCTCGCATTTGAGGATGATAAATGCTACCGAGAAAGGTCAAACAGGAAAGGGGGAAAGAGTGTGAGGGGCGGTGTTGTATTTTTAAACAGAGGAAGCTTCACTGAGAACTGCCATCTGAGCCAAAACTTGAAGGAAGTTAGAAAGTCATTAAATACAGATATCTGAGCAAAGAGTGGAACTGGTAGAGGGGACAGCAAATGCAAAATCCCTGGGGCAGCAGTGTGCGCGGCAGGTCCTAGGAGCCTCGGGAAGTCCAGTGTGGCCGGATAATAGCCAGCGGGAAGAGTAATAGGAAATGGGGTGTGTGTGTTGAGGTGGGAGTGGGGGTGCAGATCCGTTTAATCACGATAGAGATGGGAAACCCCTGGAGGATTTTGAGCAGAGAGCAACACCTGAGGTGCTTTTAAACAGGCTTACCTAAAATTTCTTGGTGTCAGTGTCCTCATTTACAGGGAAGGTGTTGTAAATGTTTGTTAATTGCCAAGGTCATTTTTAATTTTCAAATGTGTTGTATTAGGACTTTCTTGAGTTTAGTACTTGAAAGTTTTCCTCTCTCACCCCGCTCCTGATGCCTGTTTTTATGTTGTAGTTGATAAAAGTATCTAATGGCAGCGTTTTGTGAAAAGCAAACTGAATCTTATAGGGAACGGAGAGGAAAGAAGGATCCTGAGAATAAGTTATTAATATTTAGTGTCTGTGGAAGCCGTCTATCCGCTCCTATTACACATCTGAAAGTAACATAAGATGCCGATGAAAATATTTTTGCTCACCACTGTGGTCTTCCCATACCGACCTTTTTCAGAATTACAGAAATTGTTAAGTGCTTTTTAAAAATGAGAAATAATAAAAGACTTTGTGAAAGTCATGTTGATAGTGTTGTGAGATTGAAGGATTTTTGAGGGGAGGGGTCTCTTTTTAAATTATTGATATTATGCCTGTACTTATTTAAAATAAATCTATTACAGCAATATACTTCAATACTTCATTTATAGACAAATTGCATTTTCTAACAAAAACTTTGACTTCCATTTTCCTAGCCAAAGAATATATTTTATTTTATTTTCTATGGCCATTTTTTGTTGTATAGAATTTGGAATGTATATTTTGGACTGTTGTCCAAATATGTTAATATGCTATTAATATGCTGGTCTTATATATTAATAAATTTGCTTTTAAAAATATTCACCTGTTTGCCGTTTAATCTCCAACTTAATACAACTTGTTGGAACATAACTTATTTTTTTGGTTAGATCAGATTTTAAGAACAAAGACAGCAAGCATTTGTGAAGCACCTACTATTTTCTGAGCACTATATTAGGTGAATCATTCCTTTCCTTGAGATTTTTCTTTTTCAGTGCCAGAGATGGATGAGTTTCCAAGATGTTAAAATTCACTGTAATAAATGCCTCTATTAAGATATTTATTTAGTCTGTAATGGTTATTTACAAAACTTTTGCCTCACAAGATTTATATCCTTCATAGTACTGCTTCCCAAACCTGACATCGTCAGAATCACCTGGGAAGCTTTTGAAAAACACATTGTCTTGTATTGTAATATGGCAGATTCTGTTAGTGCTCCTCTTAGGCTCCTCACTCTTAACTCTTAATTGCGCTCAGACTAACTTCCAACTTTCTACATCTGTGCTTTGCCTGAGTGCTTTTCTCTTGCTGACACTCCCTCAGCAGACCTGAAACACCTGGAAATTAATGCCCTCTCTTCCCCCATCCACTTTCCTAAGCAGGCTTCAAACAAAGGACTGATGAGAGCATATCATACTCTAGCTTCCCCACCCCTTGGGTGAGTTAACACTGTGGTGTGTGTTTATGCTGACTTTAAGAGTTTCTCCAGCAGGATTAAGCCCGGATGCCTAGAGTGGTGTTTAACTTGCTAACACACTCCTATTGGCTTCCTTCCTTTCCTTGTTTCACATCCTATAAAGTTTTCCTTTACCTCCCAAGTAAAACAAATGCACTGAATTCTTATCAGAGGGGCAGTTTCTAGGAGACCAAACTAAGAAAGGCATCAGTTTTAGAGTTATAGAATCCTAATCTCATGCTTAATAGGGTCCAGTAATCAATTAGTCCTTTGTTTTAAGAAGTTCTCTTGGAGATTCTGATAGCCAGGTTTGGGATTTCCTGCTTTCTAGCATTTAGTGTTGTATTTGACATGTACTATGTTATGTATGTAAGTTATATAAAATTAGCTCTGGGTAATAATCAACATTTCAGAGTTTATTAAAAATATATGTATATATTTGAATTTGCAGTTTCATACGTAGATAGATAATACAAAATATTTGATACTTAAGAAGTAGTTTGGTACTACTTAAGTTCAGTTTGACTATGGAAAGATGCCTTGTTCCTTTTTTTCCAGGTGCAATGTGGTGACTTTCCTCATCTGTTAGTGTATGGACCGTCAGGTGCTGGAAAAAAGACAAGAATTATGTGTATTCTTCGTGAACTTTATGGTGTGGGAGTGGAAAAATTGAGAATCGAACACGAGACCATCACAGTAAGCATTTCACTTTGAGGCCTTCCAAATATTTGTAGCAGGGATTTTCAGTTGTGGTTATATATGCATCCCCTGCCCCGCAATTGCTGCTTAGTGTATGATTTAAATAAGAATTTCACAGGTAATCCTGATGCCTAGGATTAAGAGCTACTGATTCATAGACCTAATTGTTATAACCAGACCAAAGCCATTTATCTTTGAGACGAAATATGAGGAACAGGCAGTTTTGGGTAAACTACAGAGGGTGAGATTCATTTCAGATTATCTAGTAAGATGGTGTCTTAGCTGGAATTAGAACTCAGGTTTCTAAAGTTCATTGTTCTGAGAGTGATAGTGGAGATGGAAAGAAAGGGAATGGTTTTGAGAAAAATTATAAACATGGAATCAAGTGACTAGGTAAAGATTGGGCAACCGACTGGGAAAGGAAGCATGAGGCTCCGGGATGTGAAGAAGCCTCCGGTGATCTTGCCAGGTCCCACCTTTCCAGCCTTGTACCATGCGGTACATTTTTACGTTCTTTCTGAATGGATGATGTTTAAGATCTAGCTGAAATGTCTCCTTCCTCCCCCTACCCTATCAGAATTAATTTTTCTTCTACAACCTCTAGTTTATATAATACTTTTTCTAGTATGTGTTTTGTTTTGCCTTGATTATAGTTGTTTATACATCTTGTACTTTGGATCGTGTTTGTTTTGAACTTATGTAGGAAACATGTCATATTCATTTTCATATCCTTCATAGCTTCTGGTAGAATGTCTTATACAGATTAGTCATTGAAAAAACATGCTAAGTGGATGTTAGTGCTATTAAGAGAATCTTCAGGAGGATAACTGGATTTTAGGTTGATGTCGATTAACTTATGTTTAGATATATTGAGTTTAAGGTGCCAGTTGTGCATCTTGGTGGAAATTCTTGTAGGGGCAAACTTAACAAGAAGGGTGTGGGATCTGTGGGAAGAAAACTATAATATCTTATAAAAGGACAAAAAAAACTGATCAAATGGAAAGATGCAATATGTTCTCAGATAGGAGACTTAATATTTAAAAGTGCCTGTTTGCTATAAGTTACAGTATAAATTTCAATGACATTTCTAATTAAAATCCAAATGGTTTTTATGATTGTATGAAATGATCTTACAGTTCATATGGATGAATACATTTCTGAAACTAGCTAAAGTAATTATGAAAAGGAAGTTTAGTGAAATGGGGCTTGTGTTACCAGATAGTAAATCATATTCTGAGGCTGTTGTAATCAAAACAATATTTATTGGCATGGAAATAGAGAATTAGACCAGGGGAACTGAAAAGAGAGCCCAGAAATATGATGGAGGGTCTATTTCAAATCGGTACGAAAAGATAGGCCAGCACAGTGTACCAGTATAACTAGTTATCTATTTGGAGGAAGACAAAGTTGACTCCCTGTGACGTATGATTTCTAAAGACAAATTCCAGATTAATAAAAGACTTAAAGCACTAAACATCTTAGAGTAAGATTTCTTAGACTATGTGAGCTGCCTGTGGGTCAAGAATACCTTTTAATTGAAAACATGGAAACTATAGAAGAAAAGAAATAGATACTTGGATATATACGGATTTTAAAAGTTGTTGTCACGAACGATAACATAAAATCAATAGAAAAATGAAAGATTGTCACAAAATATTTGAGAGGAATTTTGGAAAAAAATTGAATGGCATTATTTTTTTTTTTTTTTTTTTGAGACAGAGTCTCACTTTGTTGCCCTGGCTAGAGTGAGTGCCATGGCGTCAGCCTAGCTCACAGCAACCTCACACTCCTGGGCTCAAGCAATCCTACTGCCTCAGCCTTCCAAGTAGCTGGGACTACAGGCATGCGCCACCATGACCGGCTAATTTTTTTTTTCTATATATTTTTAGTTGTCCAATTAATTTCTTTCTATTTTTGGTAGAGACGGGGTCTTGCTCTTGCTCAGACTGGTCTCGAACTCCT
>CAUYSK010048098.1:0-18643 GCA_963575035.1 Avahi laniger
GAGGCGGGCGGATCGTTCTGAGCTCAGGAGTTCGAGACCAGGCTGAGCAAGAGCGAGACCCTGTCTCTACCAAAAACAGAAAGAAATTAATTGGACAGCTAAAAATATATAGAGAAAAAATTAGCCGGACATGGTGGCTCATGCCTGTAGTCCCAGCTACTCGGGAGGCTGAGGCAGGAGGATCACTTGAGCCCAGGAGTTTGAGGTTGCTGTGAGCTAGGCTGACGCCACGGCACTCGCCCCAGGCAAGAGAGTGAGACTCTGTCTCAAAAAAAAAAAAAAAAAAGAATAAATGCATGAAGGTGAGATGACTCCAGGAATATTTCTTAATGGAGGAGTAAAGAAAATATAGTCACTCCATTTCCAATCTGCGTAGATGATGTCAAACACCAAGGAAGTCAGCACTGTGTGACTTTGATTTCGAGAGCCCGACCTTGGCACATTTATAATTCTCTAGCTTTTGTTTTCAGGTCGCACAGTCAAGGAGAAGAACAATAGAAAAAACAATATCCTCTTATCAGGCATTCGTTATCATCTCTTTGTTCGGCTGGCGCCTCCATGGTCTCTGCACGTCTGGAGCAAGATGACCATCAGTCTTCTCTTCCAGTCCATGTTTCATTTAATACCTTTGTTGTGGCTTCTCCAGGCAATATTTTCTGCATTAGCACCCACCCCTCGCTAGGGTAAGGAATAGTCGGATTTACAGTTGAGGGTTGAAGAGTCCGAAACCCCCTTTCCCACACTGCTCCCAGCCCTTCAGTGTGAAGTCCTTTACGTGTCATGACACTTCTGTTGAGATCTTTTACTTTACATAATTTAACCAGTTTGCATTGCTCAGTTTTTCCATAATAACTAGAATATTTGGCCAAAAGGTACAGTTGTGCAATGGGAAAACTCCCAAAGTAAAATAACCTAGTTGTTTTCCCAATTCTCCTGCTAAAAGATACCCAAAATGAGTCCTGACACTTCCACTAGCTCTCCTGCATTTATGCCGTGTATAAGTAGGAGTACTGAGCAGAATCAGGATTGAATGGCATTCTTCTGTGCCGTTATCAGAGGTAGAAGCTATACGAATTCATCGGGAAGTGATTTGCAATGTTATAAATGAGGGAGTTACAACGCAATAATATTACTACATACTAAACCATAGAGGGCCGGAGAACGTACAGTGTGCGCCCAGTGGGCTCCACCCGAGCAGAAGCTGAACCTGAACTGAACTTGGGAAGGAGGCCCTGTCCGTGCTCAGGAATCAAAATATCATGGCAAGAAATGTCAGAACAGGAGAGACCTGTAGGAAGTGTTCCTTGGACAGTTTGATGGAACTTGGTGATAAGGGACAGTATCTGTGTCACGTGGCCTGTCCACTGATATCGCCAACCCATTGATGGGTGATTTTTTTAAGCTGGACTATGTGGTTTATCACCAATCAGGCACCAATTGCTAAAATATGAAAATGGAGGAAATGTAGAATGAGTCACTACTTTTGTCTTCCCCAGCTGATCTTCGAAATTCTTCAAGATGATCACTGCATTTTGTGTAACATTCTATTTTCAATATTGTGAAGTGTCTCTTGGGGTGTTGGGCTCAGGACCAATCTACTGTGTGTACGACACTGTGTCTGGCCATCTGGTGGAGATGGGGTCCCCGCCCACAGAGATCTCACTGTTTGGCTAGGAGGCTACCGTAGAGTGGATTCAGAGTCAAACAGCAACAAAACAGCAGTCGAAGAGGTGAGTCAATGCCAGCTGGCACGGCTCGCCACACGTGGCCAGGTGAACGATCCAGGGAGGCTTTCGAAGGGGGAGGGATCGCCCGGTTGCATGGGCTGGAGGTGGTAACTCTACCCTGCAGATATTGCCATATTTACTTGCCAGCCCATGCTGCCAACAGTGAAAAACAGTCATTGTCACACACCTGCCTTTGACGGGAACTGCCACACAACAATTCACTCAGCAAACGCATGTCTGAAGTGAACCAGGAACAAATTGTGTGTCTTTAACAGGTGGTGTAAGGTTGCACCACCAATAATAAAGCAATAAAGTCCAATTTGAATAAGGCGAAAAGAAACCGGATCGCCACTGAGTTAATGTCAGCCGGTGCTTTGCAATTTCCCGCCTCTAAAGCCCCACTGCTCATAGGGACCTACGGTGACCAAGCAACTCCAGCAGAAGTTTAAAGGATATCTCTGTACAGAGAGGCAGGCATGGTGTGCGTCTAACTTTTTAAGTATTCACTTTCCCATTTGACAAAATCAGATTTTATGTCCTAGCAAAGTGCTCACGCAGTGTTGACAAGTTAGGGTATCAAGTTGGCATTAACACTTCCTTTCTTGAACTAAGTTTCTAACATTTACCAGCTGACTACAAAAGAGCTGAGGACACAGAGGGAAATCGGGTGACCAGCTGTCGCAGTGTGCCTGGAACTGAGGGATCTCCTGGGACGCAGGCCTGTCGGCGTGCAGGGCTGTCCGGGAAACTGGAATGGTTAGTCACCCTACAGAAGAATAACTTGGAGGTAACGATGTTTTTATGAAGTAACACTTGCATTTTTGGATAATGTTTGTGCCCTCTCATTCAAGGAGAGTGAACGAGCCCTAAAATAGCCTCGATGTCTTCCTGAGAAGGAATTTTTTGTGTTGGGGATGGTGGTGGGAAGCCGGTGAGCCCCCGGGGGTCGGGGGGTGGAGGTTGCTCTCTGTCCCATTTGCTGCTCCCAGGGGACAAGGACAGACAGATGATTCTGTAACCAAAGCCATTTTTCTCGTGATTCTTGCTGTCTGAACTCTGCGAGGCTAAGGTCAGAGCTACCCTGTAAGGTTGTCCTGGTGGCCAGATCACTGGCTCTTCTATTCTTTACTTAAACAATCTGTAATTATTTGCTCTGTGCTTTTTTCCTGGAATGTCTACAACCCTTCTTTGTCTCCACTTAGGGGAATCCTGTGGGTTGCACTCCATTGTTTTCTCCTCTGGAAGTCTACCGTCAAACTCCTGGGCACAGTTATTCCCTTTCCTGTGGGCTTCTAAAATGTTTTCTCCTATGGCACTGAGCACACTTTATCACGATCGGCTATTTGTCCACCTTTCTGCTGAACTGTAATTTTCTCCAGGGCAGGGACTGGGGAGGGGGCGACTTTGTAACCAAGCAAAGAGAAGGCAAAGAGAAGACACTGATTGATTTAGTTACTAATCAAACTAAACTGACATGGTATCAAAAGCAAAGGGCTCTGTGAGTGGCAAGAAAGCCCTGCTAGGGTCCTGCTGGTAAAAGATCACGTGCACAATAAAATCACGTGCACCTTAAACTGAATTCCAAATTTTAGTGCTGTGATTCACAATTTTATTTTGAGTGGGAAATAATGGGGTGGGGGGGAGATAGAGGGGTGGGGGGCCATGAAAAGAGATAGCAGCTGTGCCTGTACTGTGGAAGGGAAACTGTTCTAGCATCCACAGGATAAATGATCTTAGCCGATGTCTTGGTGGTCTGCCCGGGTCCCCCTGAATCCCCTTCACTGCTCTGGGTGTCCATCCAATGCTTCCTGGTGCGCACTAGTTCTAACGGCCTGCAGCCCCCACACCATCTTCCTGAGCTGGCGGGAGGGCTGTGAGAGCCTCTTGCGTTGCACACGCAGGAAGCTAGTGCCCTAGAGAAATTGCGTGACCCTTTCTCCCCTTCCACTCCCAACCAAAGACTGAGACAGGATCATGAAAACCCAGTTCCCTTATCTAGGCTGCCATTTTCACCCCAGAACTGCCTCCAGGGTCAGGCAGGGACTGGGCCTTATCCTAAAATTGTTCCCTGGCTTCCTCCCTTCCCTGACTTGCTTCCCCCACACCCCTTTGCATTGCTTCCAGGAGCACGTCCTTAATAAACTGCACATGGCTCCTTGTCTCAACGTCTGCTTCCAGAGAACCTACCCCAAGATGAGATTTTAGTTTTGTAGCTTCCTAAGACTTCTTGCTAGAAAGGCCCGAGTAAGCAGGTCCTCGGCTCTGGCCTGCAGAGTCCTGGAAGGATGGATGTGAGCACAGCTCGTTCCCCACACTCACCTGCATTTCAAGGGAACATTTCCAATGCCTCGTGGGGGTGGTGGACACACCTGCAGGCAGCTGGCCACATCGTGCTCAGCCTGAGGAGGGGGCTTTAAGCCGGCAGAGTCACAGGAGATTCGATGAAGTTTTAACAGCTGACGTAAACTTCCGTAAATAGCTCCATATCTAACCCAACCTAAATAGAATTGATTCAAAGGTAAAAATGTGATTTTTCCTCTCATCACACTTCAAGGTTTTTTTTTTTATGTCTTGATTCAAGCCAAGATGAAAATTGAAGTACTACAACATTTTTTCTCTTTTTGGGAAATTATTCTTGGGAAATGGCTCTCTTAAAAAAGTTAGTTCTTATGAACTTTCTGCACAGTATTCAGGTGACTTTTCAGAACTTTGCATACAAATAGAGACTTTAGATGTATATTTTATTCAAATTGACATGCAAGACTCTTGCTTTCAAATAACTGAGCAAAAAGAAAGAAAAGAAAGAAACATTATTACCTTATTTACTGTTGCTGAATAGCCAATCATATTTGTTTTTATTTTAGGCTAAAAAATCAGTAACGTTAGCCATCTCCAATTATGAAATGATTAGTTACGTTATTTCAGGTAATGTTATATAGTAAATTCCCCACGCTACCCCTTAGAACCAGGTCATGGTGCAGATTTTTCTCTCTGGCTGGGAGGGAGATCGGATGACAAAATATATTTTTTGTCAGTATTAATAGTTTGTCATATTTCCCTGGAAATTTCCAGAAATACCTAGACAGATCATTCAATTATTAAAACATGCAGAACAAAGTCTATCCCCTGTGACCAAAGTTTCATAGATGCTTAATCTAGAATTTTCCCACTCTCTTCTCAATCCGTTAATCAGACGTTTATACTGCTTCACCTCCCGTTTGTGAATTCTGTCAGATCTGTAACCTCAAGATTTAACTGCTGACATATCACCAAATGAAAAATAACAAAAGCAGGTAGACACCACCAAAATATTATCTTATAAGAACATTGTCTCGACATGTGATTTTTAAATGTATTCATACTCCTTTGGACTCATTTTCTTCTCTCATCATCTTTAAGACTATGTTCTAAAGGAATATCAGCTCTACCGTGCATGGTCTTGCAAGAACTAAAACTTGCCAGAGTATTAAACTATGATTATAATTCATGGAGTGTATTGCCTGATGCTCCAAGGAATCTACACATGCATATGTATGCTCACAACAGACAAAATTGAGAAAAACGTACAATAATGGAAAAGGCATGGACCGAAATGGAAAAAGTGATTCTGAGCTTCCAGTCGCTGCCTCGCAGCCCAGTGACTTTGAGAAAAGCACTCACTTCTTTGGCTTCCATTCCTTTGCCCTTAAAACACAACGAATTGTGCCTACATTTTGGTCTGAGCATCAGATTAATAATGTTTCTGAAAGAGCTTCATAAATTGAGAAAGAGCATTCAAATGTTTACTAAGTGAAGTTTATTAAATAAAACCATGGCTGAAAACACTCATTAAATATAAGAAGATAAAGGTCAAATTTAACAAACGATCTCCTCCATTTACAGTTTTTTGTCAATCCACTTGACAAACCCATGTTCTTTGAGGGACTGTGTCATGCCAGGTGTCGCCGGGAGGATGCTAGCTGAGCAAGACAGGTGCAGTCGAGCTCTGAATGGAACACAGGCAGTAAATGATAGAGACGACAACTTCAGACAGTGCCAAGTGACGTACAAAATAAAAGGGCGTCTTCTGGAGGCACAGACTTGAGTCGGGACCACGTTAGACGAGACTTCCCTGGAGAGGGACCGTTTAGGCTAAGACCTGAATGATGAGTCAGGCTGGTGGATGCGGATCGGAGGGGACCATTCCAGGCTGGGGAAACAGCTCGTGCCACCCATCTGAGGTGGGATATCGCCAGAGCCTGTAATGTCGAGCTTTTCCCCTTTTGTTGCTCTTCGCCTCTGTGTTGACCTATTTTACGATACCCTCACATGCGGTCCATCTGATTCTAGACTGCTGGAGTAAGATGGCAACAGCTTTAAGAAATCCAGGCCTTGCATGGCTTCTTCATTCTCCACCTCCTGAGCCCCTGGGGGCCCTGTGTCTTCTCTCAGGGGCCGCTACTTACACTCCCAGGATGAAAAGGAGCCCCTTGCTTTCAAGGAAAGAAGGGGACAGAAGGGAAGGCCACCAAGGTGTACTATTCCCAATGCAGAAACAGAAAGGGAGTGATTTATGCCCTGGGGGAGGAGAAAATAGGGAGGTCTCAGCTCTTCCCCCTAAAAGCAGAATAACACCTCACCCCTCCATGTCCCCACTTAGTTCAAGCCCCCAGAACGGCAGCAGCTGCCCCCAGAGTGAAGTGTGGAGCCCAGAACTCAGGGGAGAGGGAATATCACTTGTCCCCAACAAAAGCAAGACACTCACTCCTCACCCTGTCCCCTCCAATTTAAACCAGATGCAGCGGCCCAGCCTTGCCGAGGTGCCTCTGCAGGGACATGTGAATGTATCGTCATCTTCTTTTTGACAGAGAGCCTTTGCTTCTCCTAGCGTTGCCTTGGACCCACGTAGGGGCTCCCGTTAGGGGAAGCTCCCGTGGGAAACGCATCCTGTCTGCTAGTATTGGCCAGGTCCCCGCTCAATCTGAGCCTCGGGCTGGCTCCCTTGACACGGTGGCTGCAAGATCACCTGGCGTAGGAAGGACACACAACCACAGCCCTAAAAGAAGCTCATGCCTTCGGTTTCAGGACCAAAAGATCTCCCCTTAGACGTCTGCTTCAAGGATGGAATTCTGACCATTTCTCATAAAAATGCCAGACTCAGACAAGAATGCTGGAACCCAGATGCCAACATGTATCCCCAAGCCCAATTTCCACAACCCAGAAGAGCCCGGTTTTAGTCATGTCCATCCAACTTCTGTACGTTTTTCCATCAGCGAAAAGAGGCGATAAAAAAAAAAATCCACCCAGTCATGAGAGGGTTGAGCTGAAATCAGGAGTCGCCCTGTGACATTTCGCTCAGGTATATTTGACATAGGTATGGTCGATACGGGCTCGTCCTGGGTCCCCCAGAGGCAGGGAGTCCTGCTACCGTGTTGGGGTGGGGAGGGAGAACGCAGGGTAATGCGAGCTGGTTAGGAAAGGTGATCTGGTTATTTATCTATCGTTTACTCAGGCAAAGGGATCTTAAAAAGGCTTTTGTAAGAGTGGCCAAAGTTTCTTCAGAGATTAACTGGCATTTTTAAAAAGGGCGTCAGTTTTCTTTTACGCAGGTGTTTGGAGAGCTCAGGACTGGCGCCCATCAGAATGCTGTGCTGGTCTGTAGATTTCCCTAAGTCCTTGAGACACACTGCTGACATCAGGGACTCTTTTCTCAGATTCCTTCTCTCTCTCTCTCTCTCTCTCTCTCTCTCACTTTCTCTCCTTTCCTCCCTCCCTCCTTCTCCGTCCCTCCCTCCTCCACAGGATCTCTCCCAATCTCTTTCTTTCTGTCTTCAGTTCCTTCAGGTAATTTCAACTCAAACTTGTACCAACTTGTTTTTGACTGACAGTGAACAGCACCAGCGCTCTCTTCATTTTGAGAAACGCTGAACACCTATCTCTCCCAGGGCAATCTGCACGGAGTGAGCACGTCTCTGCCTCGTCCTAGCACATCTAGCCGCCGTCTGCGTTCACCGTCTTTGCAGGTAAGAGGTATGCGCTCGTGTCAGCGTCGGAGCGTGGAGCATGCTGGAGGTATTTTTGAAAAAACTGTGCTCGTAAAGGTAACGAAAGGAGTCGTGATTCTTTTAAAACTGACTTAAATCATTCGAGACTTCCAAGCTTATCTGGGGGAATTTACAAGTGCTGTTTGCATGTGGAAAATGAGCTTTTACTTAATGATGGGGCAAAAAAAAAAGTGTTTTATTCTTGCCTGTGAAACAATATCCAGATGTTGTCTTGTTTGCTGTGGGTGGAAGGGACCTAGATTGTGGGGGGGAGGATTGCTCTGACTTCTCTTTGCGGTGTTTTCCTTCCTTAGTGCCTGTCAGAGCAAGTTTGTCATTGATTTTCAGCGATTATGTAGCTTTTGGCTAATTCTCCAGCAGTTATTTTCCTTTGTCGGTAGAGAAATCAGTTTAGATTGCCATAAGGCGAAACCTCGCCAGAATATGTTAAAATCTGTTACCTATCCTTATGAGAAAAAAGTTTTGTAAGTTTTCCATGATAGGTATGAGGAATGTAAACAATTCTGACTTTGGAAACATTGTGGACTTTGTTCACAACCCATGGGTGATACTTTTCCTAATCTGTGCACTTTCATGCGAGTTTAGACTCTCCTCAGGTAAGAAACGTTGCACTGGGTGACGTTTCCACTCTGCTCCTGTGAAGCCTACTTTTGTCTCCTGTCTGCACTTCCGCATCTAGTGTCCTGAAGGAAGTAAGAGTTTGTTGTTCAATAGACGTTCTCGACCTCACAATTTCTTTAAGGCACGGATTAGAAAATTTACAACAAATGTGGTATCTAAACTTAGGAACGCTGAAGATCAAAATCCGTGCCACTAAATTCAAATGTTTAGTGTGCTTTTTCTTTATCTGAACATATCTTAATCTTTTTGCCCCTTGACTGATAGGAAGGAATTTGAAAAAAAAATTAAGTGATTCTTGAAGTTCTTTTTTTCCAACCTCAGAATCACACACACACACACACACACACACACACACACACACTCTCACACGCAGGCTTAATCAGCTGTTATCCCAGATCCTACCCCATTCTGTGCTCCGGTGAATGTTTAAACAAATATAGAACAATCAGTAATAGCCTTAGGTGATACATTCTCTCCAATTTAAAATTGTCCTAAAAATCAAAAGGAAAATGTCACATAAAACGATAATAGAGTTTTAAACAACATCAGTTTACGAAAAGTAAATACAGTGTCAGGGAGACTTCCTGCGGAATAATTAAGTAAGCGCTTACCTCACACATAGCTCCCTGCGTGCTGTTCTCCCCACACCTTCCTGGGCGGGTATTTTCTATCAGTTTTTCTCCTCCCCTAGTTGTGAATGCAACAAATGACCCATCCAGGCAGTGACCAGAGGGTGTATGACTAGTCTTCACAAAAGGCTGGAAAGCAAAAGGGTTTAACCAAATGGCTAGTAGTCTCATCTCAGAAGTGCTAATCAAATAACAGAACAGACATTTCTTCATGAAATTAAATAAATGCATAAGTAGTTTTGGAGTTTTAGAGAAAGAGTCTTAGTTGGATCTTGTGATTCTGGTCGCTTAAATAAAGCACATTTCAGAAAAGTCCTCCCTCCCTCTCCCGACTCCTTCCCACCGACAGTTGTGGTCATTTTACAGAAAGTGCTATTTCCCCAGTTTCCTCTCCTCACACCTCTCGGTGCCGACAGCCAGGATTTGGGGGGAAAGAGGGTGAGACCCCAGGCCCCACATGCCAGCAGCCCTGGGAGCCAACAAAAGCAGTTCCCTGGCTGCCCTGCTCTGCTCTGCACTGAGCAGTCTTGACAGGGCTGCACTTTCTTACTGGTGTGTGTGTGTGTGTGTGTGTGTGTAATTATACACCTGAATGAAAACAACATACTTGGTACAAGAAAGCCCACCAATATGTGGCTTTAGACACTGAATAGAGTTTTTCAAACTTAATAAGTAAATGTCAAATACTTGAAATATCTTTTCTTGTCCGATCCCCTCTCGTCTGTTCAGAGACGGAGCAGCCCACTGGCTTGTTTGCATAGGTTGCTTCTGAGTCCAGGGTTGCTTTGACAATGCATTTGTGCTGTGGGTGCATCAGCATCGTAGAACCAGTGTAACAGTGCGGGGAATGAGCGAGAAGCCTGGTGGAGCCGTGAACGGCTAGCCCCTGGGATAAAACCTCCCCAGTCATTTTCTCCAGACTTTCTTGTATAAGTGGCACAGCTACTGTTTCTCCCCTGCAGCAATTCAAGCTCTTCACACCAGAGTACATCGCACAGCTCCAAATGCATTGTTTTAATTCTTCTTTTGAGTAAAAATAACTGTACTGCAAAAATAGTCAGAAAGCTACTGCGAGAGTTAATGTTAGCTTTTATGTTTGCAAAGAAGAAAGAATTTTTTGCTTATTAATGGGCAAATACAAGAGGCACATCAGACAGAGGCTATTATCTCTCCTTTCTTCTCTTCCACCCTTACCTTTGTCCCATAAGAGCCTCCTTGGGAGTGGGTTTGGGGTGCAGTTGGGTGGGGGCGAGAGGCCGGGCAGGGCTGGGTGCTGGGACAGCAGAAGAACAAAGTGAGCCAAGCGCGGGCCTTGCTCTGTGCCCCTTGAGGATGCAGTGCCCTGAAAGGACGCACGTTTGACCCAACGTACCTGGCTCTTTGCTGCTGCCTGGGTAGCTTCCTGATGCCAATGTTACAGACAGGCAACAGAGCAGTGCGACCAGGTCGTAGCTTCAGAGGCAGCAGCCCCAGAAGTGACAAATATTCCCTAAGGGAACAAAGGGAACTTGTTCCCACCTTTAAAGGGAAAATTGAGGACACAGAGGGAGAGGAAATAAGTTATACTTTATAAATGACGGTTCTGAGAAAGAAGTTTTATTTATTGTTACTTTGTTGAAAGAAAAAAAAATGAAAGAATAGACATTTCTGATAAAAGCCAAGGTGAGAAATTTGAACTTGACAAATGTAGCCTCTGCAAAATGCTCTCCGGATTAATTCAGATGATGGTGAGGGAATCTCCACTTACAAGGCAGCTGGAATCCGCAGTGAATTCCACCACCTTCCCAGGGGACTTTTAGTCAAAAGCATTAGTGTGCTTTTCATAATGAAAAGGTCAGCGCTCCATGAGGGTCTGGGTACCTACATTTCCTTCTGTGGGCATCGTGCCTTTACTGGAGAGGAGACCAATGAGCCAACAATTGCCGACAATCCAACCTGACTCTAGGAGTCCACACGTGGCCTCATTCCTGAGTACAGTCTGTGCTTCTACACCTAAAATTCTAGAGCACAAAATTCCAGATATTTGAGTTGCAATACAAAGATGAATCAGGTCACCTGATCATGCTCACATCAGAAGACACACAGGAAGAAGGACAAGGTGTTGATTTTTGGTACAAAAACACCCATGTGCCAACCATCCGATTTCGTTTCCTGCAGAGTGGAAGAGCACGTCTGTGCCACCTTGGGACTGGGGAGGTAACGGGGCGGCAGTGGAAGGAATTAGCAGCAGAATGAGCCAGGTTTTGTTCAGTTCTTCCCCAAGACCCTACACTCAAATTCAGAGTGATGGGGATGTGCAGCGCTCCACAGAGCACAAACCAAGGGGTCCCTTCTGCAGTGCGGGGGGCGGGGATCAGAGGTCTCACCCTCACTCAGGGTTGGGAGTTTGGAATGAATGACACCCTGAGCCTACCCATGTCCTTGGGGTGACAGATCACACTAGTCCTCATAGTCATTGCCCCTCCAGGGAAGCACAAAGGGGTCGCAGAGAAGCAACAGTGCTGGAGGAAATCCAATCCCCGGCTGCTCTGAGGACCCAGGTGGCCTGGGTTTGGGTTTCACTCACATCCTGCTTCAGTGGCAGCTGCCCTGGTGTTGGGCTGGTGACTATGGAATTCCTGTGCATTTTCTCCGGTGTGGGTATGAGAGGTTGGTCAAGATTTTATGGAGCTTGAAGATTTTACAATTTGGGGGCCTTTGTAAAGGAAAATGAATGCAAAATCATGACCATAAAATTAGGTACAAAGCTTTGGAGAGGGTCTCTGCAAGTGGGGAGCCCTGAAGCTGCAGTTTCATTAACTTTATGATAAAGCCACTCTGTGTCGTATATAGCCAAGGCCCAATAATTGTTTCGTGGATGGATGGTTGAATTATTAATAATTTATGTAAATTTTAGCTGTTGGCTGCCCTCTCAGTAACTCTGAGAAATGATAAGCAAAAAAATGCCAAGTAATCATGCTTATACAGATCTAATTATCAGTGACATATGGAAAATTGATCTGAGTGATATCTCGAATGCACTGTTACATTGCCGTGAAAGGTAGATCTTTGCACTGTGGCTGAACCTTTAGGTCTTATCTCAGCCCAAGAGTGAGATACTATCAAAACTGTTCTTGCTACAGCAGAGTATGTGGGTACTGAAATGAAAAGTGTACTTTTTCCACTTGAAAAGCCCCCAGCTTAAAACCCAAAGAACATCATGCTATCTCTGCAACTATTAATAGAACCCAGAACGATGTTGAATACATCAATAATATATACTCCTTTAGCAGAATTAAGGCTTTGCCCAATTAAATATCTGTGCACCTGGCAAGGGACCCCTCTTCTTCCCTTGATTTCTATTAATGCTGTTTTCAACTTCCAATAGTGGTTAACTGTGTCATTTCTTGGTATGAAAGCTTGCTAAACCCATGTCTACCAGGCCAAATAATGTTCTCCCTCAACGATGTTTACATTTGCAAATATTTGGAGATTGATATCTTGCTCTATCCTAGGCCTGTTTGCCAAAGAATACAAGGTCGGCTCCCTGAATCTTGCTCTCTTACTTCCTAAGTTACCCTTTGTGCCTATTCCTACCTTTTAAGAACAAGTTTATCCTTCTCTTTGAAAAGTCACGAGATTTGGCACCATGTATACTCTTCCTACCAACGCCATGCCCACATATCTGCTAGGAGTTAAAGAAAATATATGAACCCTGGAGTATCTAGCTGCACGTGTCTAGCATGCTCTACATACTAAGGAATGGAAACACGCCCTGTCTTCTTTATTTTCAGAAGTCTGTGGAAGTGGTTTATAAACACACACGTTACATACATACATATAATGAGAGTGACAAAGGCAGTATGAGTGTGTATTTAGCTGGAATTAATACTAATAATGAAATTGACTGCGTAGGTGTAGAAAGAATACTCCAGTGTCAACAGCGTCATAATACAATGGTGCTTTATTTTCAGCATCTTATTTAATACATTTCAAACCTATAATTTTTACTTAAGGTCCATATTTAAGTGTACAAAAAAGTTGCCCTCTATGCAATGTTAATAAAAAGTGTTTTCATAGTGATGTTGACATCTTAACATCATTCCTTTAAAATAGTTAAATATGATGTTCCATGACTCGACTCTTATCAACAAGAATGCTGCGATAATCTGATCAAGAAACACTCAGGGATCCAGCTCCTGGCCCCTGTGGACAGAAGAAGGCTGCTTCTCCCAGGCAGGGCAGAGCTGCTTTTTGGGAGCTCTTTGGAGAGGGAAGGGGGAGGTCTCCACTCCAGTGCCATCAGCACTCAGTATTCTGGGATCAGGGGGGAGCCCCTCAGATGCTGGCCCTATACTTCCTGGCTCAGGGTTCTGGGGGCAGGAGGGATTCCCCTAGTCCAAAGGCAGGAGGGAGAGTCCTGAAACACAGTCCAGTTTGACAGCAAAGCCTTGTCTATCCTGGGAGGTTCTGCTGGTGAGCAGAGTCCTGAGAAGGGTCCTGGTTACTCCACCCCTGAAAGAAATAAGAAGGTCTGCACTCATGAGCTCAGGAAATCCTTCATCATCTCTTTAAACTTCACAGCAATCATTAACATATTAAAAAACCCAAGAAAACATGCAGCAAAGACGTTCTTTAACTTTGAATCTGAGTTGTGCTTTCATTTTGAAGCACAGGACTGTCTCCCGCCCCTACAAATCATTAGTCACCCCACCCTCTGACTAGTGGTTCATGAAACCCCACTGGGGATGCTTTGGTCAGCTGTGATGGGTGTGGGGTGGCAAGGTGTCACGTGATCCAGGAGAGAACATGTGTGATGTTTGCTCCACTCAGGTGTAAGTTGTACCGTTGGGACCTCAGCTACCCCTGCGGGTGACTGGCCAGCCTTTGGGACTGCAAACTGGCCACCTAGAGTCAGCCTCAAAGAATTTTTTTTTTTTTTTTACCGTTTATCCCTTTGTTTCTTTATTCCCAAAAGGATTTAAGTGAATTTGCGAAGACACTCACACACACGCACACACTCACACACATGCAGACACCAGATACAACGTGAAATAAAAGTTGATAGAAAAGAGAAATGAGTAAGCCAAAAAAGATACCATATGATTAAATCATTTACTTACGAAAGTTTTATCTACCTCTACATTTAACCACAATTAAATGTACAGAAATCCTCAGTGACAAAATCTTGCTTGTGACTTTAAAATTAAATGCGCTTCCTGTTTGAACCTGGGAATCAATTATGCACTCATTGAATGTAGTTTGACATGCACCGTATTTTATAGCCCTTTTGAAAGGCTATGTCCATCTCCTCTATGAGTATTTTCATTTTATTTTACTTTTTACGTCACTACGTATATAATTTAATTGTTTATACTGAAGTTATAAACATTCTCCTTTGGCTGAGACTCAAGTCTAGCACCAGCATGAGGGAATAGTCTCTGGGCCACCAAGCCTGGTCAGGAGCTCTCTGTGGAATTCCCTCTCAGTTCCAGGACACAGCCGGCTCACCCTGCCGGGCCCTGCTTTGCAACAGCCTGCTGCTTATTTGTTCTTTTCCCTGCAAAGCTGCAAACTCTTTGACAGTGGAGATTTCTCCTAATTCTTTTTCTGTGCATCCAGTGCTCAGCTCAAGGATTCCTCAGGCAATATTTATTGAAGCCACATGCACTGACACAAACGCATAATTTTTGCTGTAATTACATCTTCACTTGCACCATGAACCTACAACTATCCCATCCTGCAAGCACACAACATAGAGCTTTTTATCTGAAATGTTTCAAAAATACATTTATCTGAAAAAAAAAAAAAAGTACATTTATCTGAAAACTACTGATTGGTGTGTTTTCTCCCTTGGTGCTGCTAGGATTGCGTAAGTGGGGCTTTTAAGGGGAGAGACATCTTATTAAGAAGTGAGAAGAAACAGAGAACCATGTGCTTATGATATAGTAGTTGTGTAAACCCAATGAAGGAAAAATAGGAAACACATAGGGTATGTTGGAAAGAAATGATGAAACCTGAAATAAAACAGAAAAGTAAACACAGACCTAGCATGTTTTCGGTGTGGGAGCATGTGCTGGAAGTTTGGTCCTGGGGAGGAAAACAAGAGAAAGGGAGGAAAGGAAGAATATACTGCAACCTTGGGGTGGAAATGGGTGATTTGATCCATGAAGTGGCAAATCAAGAAGATAACAAAATTAACATCATTTGTTTCCTCCGAATGCTATGTTTAGATCTGGGTTGTGTTAACATACCTGTGGCAATGAAGGTATGTGGCCCTCAATGTGTTTTAAATTTTAAGTTGAAAAGAATTTTCTAAGATTTTCCCATTCTAAAGATGAAATATTATAGGACTAAAACTTATCAGAGCCACTTTTCTGTGATTACAATCAAATGCATTTCATTCCGGCTGGGAGTGGCCTGTGCCAGTACATGACATTTCAGCGTCTAAGGCTGCACCAGGGTATGTGTATTTAAACATGAGTTTTATAATTATGGATATTAACTTGTCTAGTCCAATATCCTGGGAACATTCCCTTGACTGTGCTTTCTGTACAGCACTGTTTAACTTTCTGTATCTGAAGGAATGGTCTGACTTGCATTTGGTAGAAATGTATATTTAATGAGTTTTTTAATCAATTCTCATTCAGATTTGGGATAGTTAGGATTTGACCCTCAGCAATCTTCACCAAGCACACTCATGTCATGGGCTTCCTCTGTAGGAGGCCGGACAGTTTTCTGTCTATGCAGAAGATATGCATGGAGAAGACTCAGTCCTGGATCTCAAGGAACCTCCAGCGGCTGCTGGGAAGACATGTGGATATGAACAGAGGTGGAGAAATAGGGCAAAAAAAAAAAAACCCAAAGCACAAGACGGGATATATTCTCAGCAGCATGTGATGAAAATGACATGAGGGGCCCTAACAAAGGTCTGGGAGAAGTCCAAGAGGGCAAGACCAGATCCCTTTGGGATGATTGGAAGAGGCATTGGAGCATTGAATGAGCCTTGGAGAATGAGAGGCCTTCAGGAGTTGGGATGGGGAGGAGAGGCCATCGGAGTCCAGAGAGTGACATGAGGCGAGGGGCACAGCAGGAGGGTTCAGGGAGGCTGGTGGTGTGCACAGGGCCTGGGCTCACTGCCGGGAAGGCACAGGACAGTGACGATGCAGTGAGGATGAGGATGACAGCCTCGCAGAGGGCACAGTTCTAAGTGCTGCCTAATCCTCACCCAGGTAGGTCCATTACTCACCTTTTTAGAGATGAGGAAAGCAGGGTGTGGAGGTTAAGTGATTGGCCACCGTCACGGGCTTCCAAAGGGGTGAAGCTGCCCTTTGAAGCAAGGGAATTCACCTCTAGTGCCACATCCTCACGTGCTCTGCTGAGAGAGGCGGGTCTCGAGGGCAGGCTGCTTGGGAAGGACTGCAATGAGGAGCCACTGAAGGTTTTGGCTTTTGGGGGATCGGAGCTGCACTTCAGATATATCGGCCAGGCAGTGATGGCCAAACGATCCATCAGAAGGGTACTTTGCGAGGCTGAATAAGAGGAATGAAGGTCTGGACCTGCGCGGCGGCCGTGGGAACAGACAGGGGAGGCACATATGCAAGATGCACTAGGCAGGTAGGACCTGGGGCTTGCGCTGGATTGGTGCAGAGCAAGGAAGGAGCTTAAAGCTGCAGAAGTGGGAGAATGAGGATGCCGTTGTTAGGAACCCCAGATCAGAAGAAGTAGCTGGGTGTAAGGAGAATAACACGAGTTTAGTGTGGGACAAGTCAGTTCTGGGCAGTTTTCATCCCCAGGGATATTGGAAACACAGACTGGGTCTTGGAGCAGACGCTGTTGGTGAACGACCATTAGTCATGGGGCTCTGGATGGGCAGGGGGTGGGTAGAGAGAATATAAAGAGGGAGAACAAAGAAAATAGAAGAGGATGAGCGTAAGACCTTGGGGAACACAACTAAGAAAGGTGGAGAAGAAGAAAAATCCAAGTGGAGAAAGAATGCTATCAGAGAATCAAACGAAGATGGAAGAGTCTTCTGACCCACTGGCAACTGACGGTGGGAACTTTCTGAAGAAGACATGGTTAATGGCGCCACCGTGGACTCACACATCAGAGACGAAGAGAAGGAGGGAGGTCCTAAGCTTGAGTGGGGGTTGAAGGAGAGAAACAGTGGAGAGTGTGACCGGGACAAGATGGTGCAGGGGGCTGGGGAGTGCCCCGCCAGCTCACGCCCAGGTAAAAAGTCGGAGGAACTGAGAGGTTGCCGTGTGTCTGACAAAGTGGAGTCCTCGGAGACCTGGGGCCCCGTCTGAGCCTGTCAATGGCGAAAGTTTCTTGTCCTCTTGTTCTCAGTGTGGTTAACACCTTCCCTTTCCTCCTTAAGGTCAATTGAGTTACTCAATACATTAACATTTATCATGACTTAAGAGAAATACGCTTGGTCTGGAGGGGTGGCTACCTGTGTTCTGTAGTTACATAAACTGAGAATCGCTGCAGACGTGAGGGAAGATTCCAGCAGCTCAGACCCTTCAGACCCAGGTGAATATCTGGTTTGACAAGCGATGTGCTTCACTTTCCTGGGACGCTCTGAATAACTGCAAATGGACTACAAGCCCATTCTTGAATGTGCTTCCAATAAAGAGGGGAAGATAATGCGGTGTCCAAATTTGCTAATTACTGCGATGATTAAAGCAAGACTTTGCAAGTTTTATCCCTTCCTAAGATCAGCGACCTTTTGAACGCAAACAGGCTCTGACAAAGACAGTAACAGGAGGGAGAGAGAAAGAGGAAGCAAGGCCAGTTGCTGCTGGCTTTGAACCTCCACGCAGATTAAGGTTTGTTTTGCTGGGGCTATCTGCTGGGTTTTCAGCATTGCACTGTGATTAAGCAAAACTTCAGCAAAATATAATGAGCTGTATTTTAGTAGTTTTGAAAAATATGTGGGTGGATTTAAAACAAAATGACGGTCTAAATTTTCTTAGCAAAAGTCAAATGAGCAACACACAATATGGAAACTTCTAGGTAGGAGGAAACAAATATCTGATAAGAGTACCTGAAACCCTACAGAAAAATAAAAAGATGGGAGGAGGGTGAGAAAAAGCCCCTGACAGGTCCTGATTATTCTGATAAGAGAGGCAGCTTGGTCTCCTGAGACTTTGGACTCCAGAATTCCCGGATGTGAATTCCAGGCATGCAATCTCCTGGCCCTTGGGAAAGGTGCTCTAATGTTCTGAGCCTCAAGTTCTTAGCACGTCACAGGTACAGGGCATGTGGGAAGCCATGAACGGAGGTCAGTTACTTCTCTGTCCACTCCAGGTCCCCCTGTGCCCCCTACTCCTACCGCCCCTCACCACTCCCCCACCACGGGGTCCTGGCCACCCGTCTCCCCAACACCAAGCTGAGCACAAGGCTTTTCCTGAAGGCGGCTGGTGAAGGAAAGTTAGGCATTGGAATCCCCACTTATGTGCTGGGTGGTTCCCTCCCAAGTTCTCTAACTTCTTAGTTTCTCATTTGTAAAACTCAGCGAAATTCCTACCCCAGGGATGAGAGGAAAGTTGAATGAGATGATGTTCCATCTTCTGTTTAATGAATCAACAGGAAACAAGCATTCCCAAAATGACCCAAAATGATCCCTACTTTCCCTCCT
>CAUYSK010048099.1:0-28755 GCA_963575035.1 Avahi laniger
TCAAGATGGGCCCTATGTTAGGACTATCTGCAAGAGAGGGAAAAAAGCATGTGTTTTAGCATGAAATTATTCTTACATCAGAGTAAATTGTAGACTTCATTCCAACCTTGAATGTGTCAGATTTTTGTGTAGCTTTCAAAAATTTAAAACTGATATCATCATGAGTTATTTCTATTAATGTGACTTTTTTTGTTAATTTGTTTATTAAAACAAATTTTTAACTAAATAAGGATGTGATTTGTCATGTATTTTTTTATTTATTTTTTATTTGTTTATGTATTTATTTTATTTCAGCATATTACAGGGGTACAAATGTTTAGGTTACATACATTGTCTTTGCCCCACCCGAGTCAGAGCTTCAAGCATGTCCATCCCACAGACGGTGCACAACACACTCATGAGGTGTGAATATACCCATCCCCTCCACCCCCTCCCACCTGCCTGACACCCAATGAATGTTATTTCCATATCTGCACGTAAGTGTTGATCGATTAGTTCCAATTTAATGTTGAGTACATGTGGTGCTTGTTTTTCCATTCTTGGGATACTTCACTTAGTAGAATGGGCTCCAGCTCTATCCAGGATAATGCAAGTAGTGCTAGATCACCATTGTTTTTTGAGGCTGTGTAGTACTCCACTCATACATATACCAAATTTTATTAATCCACTCAGGTATTGATGAAAATTGGGTTGTTTCCACATCTTTGCAATTGTGAATTGTGCTGCTATAAACATTCGAGTGCAGATATCTTTTTTATAGAATGTCTTTTGTTGTTTTGGATAGATGCCCAGTGATGGGATTGCTGGATCAAATGGTAGTTCTACTTATAGCTCTTTGAGGTATCTCCGTTTTACTTTCCACAGAGGTTGTTCTAGTTTGCAGGCCCACCAGCAGTGTATCAGCATTCCTATTCTCTGCTTCCATGCCAATATTAATTGTTTTGGGACTTTCTGATAAAGATCATTCTCACTGGAGTTAAGTGATATCTCATTGTGGTTTTGATTTGTATTTCCCTGATGATTAGAGATGTTGAGCATTTTTTCATATGTTTCTTGGCCATTAGTGTAAATATTTTACCTGAACCTGTTAGGCAGGCCAGATACTATCTCTGCTAAACATTTTAAGGTCATAAAACTACTGCTTCTATGACATTTTTAATACTTACTGGACTTGACTGTAAACTTACATTTTTAGTTTTGAGCCTCTAGATTCTGGTGTCTGGACAGATCACCATGGTGAGGCCTGGGAACATGTTCCCAGTGTCTAGACCAATAGCTACAAGACACAACCAAGTCCAATATGGCCCCTTCTTCCCCTTCCCAGATTTGCCTCCTGGCTATTCTGAGAGGGTCAGATCCTCTAAGCATCCTGTCTCTGTCCCCAACAGTACACTTGGTATGTCAATTGAGGACACAGACAGGCCCTGCCCTTCATAGCCATCTGGGATGCCACGTGGCTACTTAAGACCTAAGATGACTGAGGAGGACATTAGAGATGATATTTGTGTTGTAATTTCAAAATTCTTTTCAGCAATTTAAGACGTTAAAGCCATATTATGTTAAACTAAAGAATGTCAGTTCCTGACAAGTCCAGGAATCTCAAGTTACTTTGGGACTTCAAAAAAGAGACATTTCCCAATTAATTACAGGTATGTCCAGGCAGCTAAATCCTTGGCTTGGCTCCAGACACCCTTAAGTAACCTGAAATTTCTTTTTTAAAAAGGGGGGTTAAAGCAAAGCCAATTTTTAAAAAAATGCACATGGCCAATGACTATTCTTACTGCTCTTTATGCAATTAATCAAACCAAGTATAATGAGACTAAAAATTATTTTACAAGTAAACAGATCCTACTATAACTTGTCTTTAACAAAAATGGTAAACTAGAGAGAGAAAATTTTGTCTTAAAACAAAAAAGAAGGCTCATTATTAAATCCTATCCTTATCCTTTTGTTTTTAAGTTTTTTATTATTTTTCCAAAGTTTGGACTCAATTCTGATTCTTTTTTGACTATAAAAGAAAAGAGACGGGTATAATTTTCTTCCTGATATTTTTATTTGACTCTCTGATGGAAGCCATTTTGATACACAAATTCTTTTTAATTTCAAATTATTAGTAATATTTATCTCTCATTTTACTTCCAAGAAAACCAGAGTCATAATATCCCAAAGACTGGAGACGATCCAACAAAGCCCACAGTCTTCCTCACCCACAATCTTGCTGGGCCTGGTTTGTTTACACTGCCAGTGCCTCCCACCCTACAGACAGCCCTTCCCCCCTAGGCCCAGGGACTGTCTCTGAAGAGGGAGGCACGTGAGATTGTAAGGGCTAGTTTGAGGGATAAAATGAGCATCTTAACAAAATGCTTATGTTTATATAACTAATTGCTACAAGTTTATAAATAAGATCAAGACTACAGTAACATGATACTTAAGTTAATTTTATAACCTTGTTTTTGGCTTTTGGTTTTCAATTATATTGCTCAAAAAGTTTTAAGGGATTAATGAGTACCTGTGTACCCTTATTCCTGTCTGGGCCCAAATGTTTAATTGGCTGTAAGCTTTTATGGCTCTAAACCTCTCCTCGGCCATAGGGGTCCCACTGAGGGTCTAGATGGACCTGGGGCAAATGGCCACTCCATCCCATCAATGAGGAGACAAAATAACATTTGGCTATCACGGCTGCCTCTGGCATGTCTTGACCAAAAGGGGGACTGGAAACCAAAAATAAAATCCTAAGCCCTCTGCTAACTGAACGGACTGTTCTCAGCCAAAGGGACCCCAGAAACACCTTAAAACTGAGTTCCCAGCCATGACGGAATTGGAGAGATATAAAGTACAATTATAAATGCATGATTACCCTTCATAAATATTCATGACTCCTCCTATAGCTTGTTGAATATGTGTATTTAACCATCTCGCTCAGTATCTCAGTATAACCTTGTGTCTGTCCTTTGAAACACGTGTGCCTGTCTTCTGGCCTGGGCTCTGCTTCCCAGCTTGTTGGAATGGCCGCCCAACAGGTTGCTACCCTTTATGAGAAATAAAGCTCTCCTTTTTCTAAAGTATAGATCTCGTTCATTTTTTTTTTTTTTTTAGTTAATAGTGTTGACATTAAGAAATTCATAGTTAAATGAATCAAAACAAGATCATCATATGTTGAATGTGTTTTTTCTTCTGTATTTTTCAAGAGAAGATTGTTAAATTATTCTATTCCATTTGCAATAAAGATTTCAATGGCAATGAAATAAAGCAAGAAGAAAATAAGGGGGAAAAAGTAAGATAAAATCTGTAGGGCGTTTAGTACATAAAATAATGCTGAACTCTTTTGCATACTTTCTACAATTAGGTTACTTATTTGTCTCTTATTTTCATAGTAGTATTCACCAGAGCAACACTGTTCTCACAGCCCAATCTCCAATCAGGTAACTTAAATCAGTGACTATTCTGATATCTTATGATGTCATATAAACAACAGTAAGCTCTGCTTTTAGGGGTCATAATCTGTAAAACAAATTAATTTAGGTATTATGTGATAGAATTATCATCAAAATTATTGAAATTAAACCTAAACCAGGTGCTTATTTGCCAAAAATGCATTTATTTTATTTGAAACTTTAAAATATCAAGCAGAGATTTAATAAATAATGAAAGAGTGAAATTTCTTTTATTATTGTTCTCACCACCATTATATCAAATGATGAATTTGCTCTTTGGCTGTTTAACTAGTAATCTAAAGTATTGTACTTTGTGTGTACAATTTGATTATATTATTTTCAGTGTAAGAAGAAGCCATGAGAGGTTTCCTTTATCATCTTGTGTTTCTAGTGAGCTTAAATTTGTAATGCCCTTAACACATTCAATAGATTTTTTAAAAATTGTATTTCTTAGGTTTGGGAGAAATGTGTGGAGGAGGAAATCAATAGAAAACTGTATCTGAAATACTAATAACTCCACAACAAATCTCCAAATGTTCTGCAGCCTGGTAATTACAGACCCAGACCCAAACCAATCTCTGAAAATATTCATGAACAATTCTAAAAGTCCAAGGCTCTATTTCTTTCATTGTATCCCAGGTATTGCTTTGTCCACAAAGCTTCTGTATAAATTCTTACATATGATGCTCTGAATCACTCTCTGAGGTGCTCCTGAGGGATCAGGGCAGGGAATGAGAAAATCTGGTGGCTGGCTTTCTGCCTTGGGTACTCCTGTTGTCTATGGCTGCGTCCCCTGGGCATGCGGTTCCTGGCACCAGAGGGTTCCTTCTGAGTTTTGAAGACTAAATTCTGAGCCCTTATTTCCCTTTGCCCAGCAGGAAAAGCAGAAAAGCAGTGCAAACAGTGCCTCGGACTCCTTTGCTTAGAAGAGAGAATGACACCAGTAGGGCATGTTCTAGAGCTTTGAAGTCACCTGGTTTTACTTTTGGGGACTCCTGCTCTTGGCTGCTCCTCCTGGGCTTTTGTACCTCTGTCCTCCCTAGAATTTTCCCACCCCAACACCCAGAGCACCCCACCTCACAGTCATTCCTCTTAGCTCTTCCCTCCTGCCTCAACACCATGTTTACGAGGGCCATGTCCATGGCGCTGCATATAAAATGACCCGGTAACTGATGATAAAGGCTGAACTTTAACAGGTTATCTCCTCTGGACTGACACAAATCTAACTCATAGAAATGACTTTGTAACCCTGGCCTCGGTAGGAACAAATATGGAGAAAGAAGGTGTCTTCAAATCACCCTACAGAGAACGTCGTCTACCCGCCCACAAGATGAGCCCTGAGGACAAATTCGATAGGCAGCGTGTCCTGTGGACTCCACATCTTCAAATTACTTGGAGCAAATGAGATATATATATATATATATTTTTTTTTAGCTAAATTTACACTGAATTCTAAAACAGAAATAAATGGGTTTTGTCCCAAATTCTATCACATGGTAAAATATCTTGTCTAACTAGTTTTACCAATTCACTCATAATGAGTATCCCCAGGTATGGGATCCAAATGGCAGGAAAGAAGTTCTAAGGTGGTGTGGTAGACAGGGAGAAGGCCCGGAAAGAGACAGGCATCCTAATCCCCAGAACCCGGGAATATGTCAAATTACATAACAAAGGGAAATTAAGGTCGCAGATGCAGTTAAGGTTGCTATTCAGCTGACCTTAAAATAGATTTATCCCAGATTACCCAGGTGGGGCCAAGGTCATCACCAGGGTCCTATCACTGGAAGGAGAAGGCAGAGAGGTTGGAGTGAGGGGCTGTAAGAAACACTCAACTTGCCATTTCCGGCTTTGAAGAAGGAAGAAGGGGATCATGACTCGAGAAATGTGAAAAGCTTCTAGAAGCTGGAAAGGGCAAAAAAAAAAAAAAAAAAGAAGAAGAAGAAAAGATTTATCCATAAACCTCCAGAAAGGAACATAGCTTTGCCAACACCTTAATTTTGACCCAGCACTGCTTGTATCAGACTTTGGACCTCCAGAACTGTAAGATAATAAATGTAGGCTGTTTTAAGTCATGAGCTTCATGAGAATTTGTTACAGCAACCCTAGCAAACTAATACAGGTGAAATGTTGGAGCAAACGGTTGTACGTAGGAACCACTGTGTCTGAAGCTCAGGCCCTGGGAAGGACACTCACTAGCGATCTGTGGCTGCCACCTGCAGGCTCAGCCCTGCCCAGCACATACCCCTGGTGCCTACCTACTGGATAAAGGAAGCTCCTGGGCTACCCACAGACAGCCCTGTAGATTCTGCCCTCCACCTGCTCCATCATCATCTCAGTTTAAGCCTTCATCATACTTGGCATAAATGATTTCATCAGCTCCCGGCTCGCTTCCCTGCTTCCAGCTTTGCCTGCTCACTGCCAAGCTCTGCACTTTGGCGGGGGATCTTCTGTATCTGAATCACTGCCCTAGGTAAACGTAGGCCTTCAGAGATGTGCAATGGCCACAGGTAAGGCCCACGCTCCATGTAAGACCCTCCTCTGAGGACTCACCTTGAACAATAGTAGAGCCAAGATTAAAAAGGAGAGCCTCACTCAATATGTTATAAATCAAGTCAACAAACTGGGAAATAAAATATGATGTATTCTCCTGCTCCAGAAACCAAATTCAAACTCCCAGAATTCTTAGACGTCTCAGAGTTGCAGGCCAGAACATGCCTGCCTGGGCAAAGCTGGTACCCAGGCCTGCGTCTGACCCTTCTCTGTTTACCCTTGGTTCTGTTTCACACCACGAGGGACCACGCCAAATGCAGCTCCAAACTCTGTTCAAACCTTTTGCCAACAGCCTCCCGTTGGTCACCCACTATGCCCATAAGTACATGTTGGTGGAATGTTCTGACTTTGGGGGATAGACCTAGGGAAGAGGCCACCCAAGACATGGAAGCAGACTAAGGGACACTGGGCAAGGAATTCTCGGGACAGGGGACCCAGAGCATGGTCTAGAAGGTGGAGCAATGGGTTCCAGATGGGCACGAGTCCTTAGTCCTGCAGAGTCTTCTCCCCATGGGAGGAGCAATCACAGCAGGATGTCCCCACGTGTGAGACCAGGGAGGGGCTCCGTTTCAGAGGTACTGCTTCCTCACCTGTCCACTCCTACCTCACACTTGTGCTTAGTAATACCAAAGTGCTTTCTCACATCCTATACCTAACAGGATGCCTTTCACCTATCTGCTCTGGCTTGGGCAACACTCATTTATGTGATATAAATCGATTGTTCATCTCTTTGAACTGTATTTTCTATTTTCTTGTAGCCCTAAACTTTTGGGCAAGACAAGCTGTCCATTAATTACTGGCAATTGATTAACTGACCTAATTTTGTGACATGAACATGGAGAGCATTAATTAAATTAAAGAACTGAAAGGCATCATGTTTTATTCATTAACAACCAGTAGAAAATATCAGGCAGTCATAAGGAATATAATCCACTCAAGTGTCAGCTGTTTTCCCATCAGATATGAAAGCATTAGAAAGTGACAATAATAAAGGCATGAGGTTCTGGAACAAGAACAGACGTTCAGATCAGTGGAGTGAAATTACACAGGAACAAAATGTCTCAGCACAGTGAGTGGGTAAAGATGCTCTCATTGTCTGGCTGGGCCCTTCTTAGAACTGTGAGTGACAGAATCACTAGAGACAGTCTCAGGGGGAGAGTACGAGTCCAGCTCTCATTCATCAAGGAATCCTGTTTCCAGCGCTCACCTTGATTTATATTCAGGAAGTCGGCATTTCCTTACTTTCAAGAAGCTTAACCTCTACCCTGGCCTCTCCACCAAGGCTAAAACACAAAAGAAAGAAAGGGAACACAATAAAGCAGTGGCAACTCTACTGGTTTTTAAAGGATGTGAATTTTAACAAAGAACCTGCCCTGTTCACCCGTGGAAGAGCCCACTGTGTAGAACGATGCCCCTCTCCCAGGGTGAGGGCAGAGCTTGTATGAAAACTGGTCATTCGGCTCTGAAGAAGGCAGTGAGATCTTGTAAGTGCATGGTGTGTTTTGTGAGATCTCACAAAAAGACTGGGGTGATGGAAAGCTGGAAGAAGTATTTGCAGTGTGAAAAAAATTTTAGCTGGGAGAAACTACAATAATTGAGGGTGGGATCATGGCTAGAGCGTTAATCATGGGAGTGGAAAAGAAAGACCTACTGTTTTGGAGACATAAGTCTCTGAATTCGGATAGCAACTTTGTCACTTACCGTTTGCACTATCTTGGACGAATATGAAATTCTGTTTTTTTTTTTTTTTTTGATTCTCATGATTCTTACCTTTAAAAATGTGGAGGTTAATTGGTATCAGTACCCTAATGGTCTGCAAAGTGAAAATATAATAACCAATAATTGCACAGAAGTTTAGGACAGTTTGCAAAGAACTTGCACATACGTTATCTCATGTCGGATGCCGTTGCATTATATCCATTCTGTTTATGGTAGATTCATCAATTCAGAGCATAAGACAAGCCAGATGGGAATGGGCTATATCGGCTCAATGATAGATAATCACTGGCTTTCAAAAGTCAGACTGGAAGGAACAGACATCTTATTCACCTTGCACATTTTGTGAATTTCTTCTTATCTGGGAACTTTATTACCCCAACATCTACAAAGTAAGTCAAGTTCATATGTTACATAGAACCAAAGAATCCCAAAGGTGAAAGGAAAGCTTTTGTTGGCAGAATTGGCTCATTATTTTATCTTTGAGTTTTCTACCCTCATCTCTGCTTTACATTTTGCTGCTTTGGCAGTAGGATAAGGTTTATATAAATGTAAATAATTCCTCATTATACCCTGAAGGCAAAGGATGCATCCAACACTAATACTACCAATCTAGCTCTGGCGACCATATGCTGATGATCTGAGAGAAGGAAGTTTATAAGCATCGCAAGTTGCTACTAGGCTATCGCAGCTTCAGTGGCAATGTTGAGGCTTTTTCTTTCCATATTTGTTACCTAAAGCAGAGTGTAGCTAAAAGTCTTGAATCTCTCATCTTCATTTCTCTGCCACAAGAAGATATAAAGCTGAACAGACACTTGCTGGTTAAAGGACTTAAGTTCCAGGATAAGTACTTCGGGATGGAGCCGGCAGATTTATATCCCCGCTTGACTTCCTCCCTGGTGTTAACTCTTTTCCCCTCCTCTGGGAATATTAGGAAATTGCCCCTTCATTGGCTTTGTGACTTAGCCTTTCTAAACCTCAGTTTCTTCACTTGTAACCTGGTAGTGATATTTAAATCAATGACTGTTAGGAAGATTACATAAAATAATATTTGGTTTTCAAATCACTTATATGGTGCCTGGCATATGAATAGAAGCTGTAACTGTTGATGTGCCCTTTGCTCTTCACAATGTAGTTTTAAATTTCCTTATTTTATGAATTATGATACAGTTGATATAAAAGAAAATGTACAGATGTTCACTTCAATGAGTTTTGACAATTGTATATACCTGTACAACCACTTTGTAAAACAAAATGCTTCTTCCATCATTCCCAATAGGTTCCTTGTGTCCTTTTCCAATAAATTCCACCCCCCCAAAGGGTAACCATTTCTAAATTCTAGCAGATTATTCACATCATCCAGTACTGATACTTTTGCCTGTCTTGGATGTTATGTCGATGAAATTATATGACATCTAATCCTTTGCGTCTGTCTTTTTCACTCAGCATAATGCTTCTGGGATTCATCATCCATATTGTTGCATAAATTAGTATTAGTAGATTTTTGACTGCTGAGTATGAATATACTACAATATGTATAGTTATTTTCCTGTTGATGGACATTCAGGTTATTTCCAGTTTGGGACTCTTATGAATAAAGCTGCTAACATTCTTGTACAAGTTGTTTTGTGAATATATGTTTTCATTATTGGGGATAAATATCTAAGTATGGAATTCCTGGATCATAAAGTAGATATTTATTTAAACTTATATATGCTAAACAGTTCTCTGAGGTGGTCGTACTATTTTACATTTCCCAACAAAGAAAACATGGGAAGTTCACTTCTCCATATCTTTGCCTACGATTGGTATTATCAGTCTTTTTCTATTTCAGTTGCCCAAGCTCTGGGAGACCACAGTTCCACTGGGACCCACCAGCACTCCAAGGCTGCTGTGGTCCATGTGGTTGCTGGGGAGCTTGCTGTGGGTCCAGCAATGGAAAGAACCAGGCCTGGCATTCCCGTGTTGTGACAGCTGCCCGTCCATGAAGAGAGGGAAATGAGCCACACCCTCTGTGCAGAACCCAGGAGTGGTGAGCAGAGTGCCTTTGGGGGTGTACCTCCTGAAAGACCACTTTGTCTTTTTTTAAATGGGCTGTTTGTTCTTTTAATTATTTGTTTAGAGGAATTTTAAAAAATATATTTTAAAATGTGTTTTGTTAGGTTTATGTATTATGTGTATTTTCAGATGTGCTTTGTCTTCTTATTGTCTTAATGACATCTTTTTAAGAGAAAAAATTTTAATTTTGATCTAATCTAATTTATAATTTTTTCTCTTATGATTAGGGCTTTTTGTTTTCTAAGAAGTCTGTCTAAATTAAGTATGCAAAGATATTCCTCTGTTTCCTTACAGAAGTTATTTTTTTTTATTCAAATTTTACATTCATGGCTGTATTACAGGATAACAAGGGTTTTTAATGAAAAATTTAATGCTAATAAATTTTGAAATGTAAATGAAATTGACAAATTTCTCAAAGCACTTAACATGCCAAATCGATGTAATTAAAAATAGGAAGTCTAAATAGCCCTGTATTTCTTAGAGTATTGATTGATTATATTTTTCATTCAGTTTGAGATCTTTCTGGTATCTTGATGAGTGATTTTCCTTTTTATTTTTTTTTAGAGAAAAAGATTACAAATTTATTTATCTTGTACACTAGGAGAATCACAGAGTGGTTACCCAATATTCCAATGGGGTCCAGAAGTTTATATACCCTCATTTTAGAGCGGGGCAGGGGGGATGCAGAATATAGGTAATTCTGTTGAGTGGCAATACTTGGTGACCAGGGAGGATGAATAGATACTTGGGAGAATGAAATGATGAGTGATTTTCAATAGAAACATGGACATTTTGGGCATTATGTTATAAGATTCTAGATTTTATTTACACCTGCAGTTTTAGCTGGCTTCCTCTGACACTGTTCTGGCAAGGGAAGAGGATGGGCTGTGACCTCATTTCTGTAAGGTTAGGGTAGAAATTCAGGTTCCTCTTCCTCCTTTCCATTGACACTTGGTAGGTGGAAGCCCCTCGTTACTGTTGGTCTCAGCCATGTGGTCTCTACCAATGCTGTGGGGCAGGGGAACTTCCCTATCACCTAGAGGGATGACAATCCCAGCTCCCTGCTTGGCCTTCTTAGTCCAGCTGGAGTTTTCAGTGACTCATTATATAGCCTTGTGATGGGTGGAAGTCTAGAGTCCCCACTCAGTTTTACTGGCATACATGGGGATGGGATCATACATTTGTGTGTGTGTTGGGGGAGAGGACTGTTGCCATACAGTGATTATTTATAAAAGTTTTCTCTCTTCCAGAGCTTCTCCTTTCCTGGTCCTTTGAGTAAAGAGACCAGAGCTTTAAAAGAATCTGTACCTGTTGGTGTTTCTGTGTTGTTGCCTTCTTCAGCATCCACACTGAGATATTTGAGGCAAAAAGAAATCCTAAGCAAGTCATCACTGTGCTGTTCTTCATGTGCCAAGGTCTCCAGATGCTCTGTCTTCTCCCCTCCACCTTTTGGATTCTACTTACGTTTGTTTATATATAATATCCAAAGTTTCTTATCATAATTATTGGAAGAAATATAGAAAAGTATATCTATTCCATATTTTAAGAGCAGAAGCCACATTTTTGTTTGTGTTAATAATTATTTCTGTCTTTCTAGTACTTTGCCACAGTGGTGCCCCCTTTAAAATTTGTTGATACGGTGTCACGCCAAAATGTTCGATCTACCTGGGAGGTGTTAACAAAACTTGAGTCTACCTTTACCCCACCTAGGGGAGCAGGGTGGGAATGGGTGGTCACAAAGTTGCACTGGTATCTCTAGAGCTCTTAAAATCAGTTTGGATTTTGAAGGCGAAGGGAAAAGAAAAGAAATGACTTCCTCTCTCCAATGGATTCATGCTGGCATCTGTTACTGCAGTAGTTCTGGGAACCCAGAATAGAGCCGGGAAAGGAGCTGTCAGGCAGCCTTCACAAATCGCCACGCAGAAACTTTCCTCCGGTGTCTTTCTTGCCTCAGGTGTGTCGCTTATGAGACAGATTATACATTTGCAAAACAGTGTTATTCTTCTCTCCTTCTTTGAATTGGGCACCTCGCTCGAGGGATCTGGGCATCTCCAGCTGGAGTCGTTGCCTTCCTGCCTTCTCCGTTGTAACTGCCCTGCAAGGACCAGCTCCATCCCAACCCTCAATGCCTGTCAAGGAGTATCCTTTGCAAAAAGGTTTTGCTGGCTTTCTCTCTTTAAAAACCCATCCTGACTTTTTCTTCTCTAATTCCCTTTGCAAAGTATTGTCCATCCTGCATTGTTAGCGTGTCATTATACCCCTTCTTTTCCTTCTCATTGAGTGGCGGCACAGCAGTAACAAAGAGCGTGGACTCAGGTCTCGGACCATCAGGGGTAAAATTCCACCTGGGATACTTTCTGGTCGTGTCACTGTGGCCCATTTACTTGATCTCTAGGTGCCTCAGTTTTATCATCTGTGAAAATGGGGCCAATAATAGTGCTGTCCTTGAAAAATCATTGTGATGATTAAACGAGTTCATATATTCTTCATGCCCACCAGCCATAAGACCATAAGGAACACGTCAGAGTGGTTTTTCATGTGTTGCAGAAAGGGAGATGCACAGCATGGCGAACTGTTGGGGCACCGTGAGGCCTCTCAGTAAGAGCGTGAGGAGAGACTAGTTAAGCGACTGGAGTTTGCTGTGTGAGGTGATTTAGCGGAGGGTCTAAGGGAGTGGGCGGTTGCTCCGGATTGGATGCTGTCAGAAAGCAGAAACAATTTTGAATGGGTAGCTTGAATTTTTTATCTAAAACATTGGAGGGACAAGGCTCGAGCTGTAGAAGATGGAATAGGTAAAGGGGCGAGCAGTACTCCTATTAGCCGGGAGAAAGAACATTTGATCATTTTTATGGTTTGCATTGTGTTCTTGGTTTTGTCTTGTCTGGCATAATTATGCAGAACTCTTGTTTTGTCTCACAGTGTCATGGTCACAGAGTGTCTTCATCTGATGTTAGTGTTCTGTGAAATTGTTTATATGATTAGCGGGAGAACACCATGGTCTAGCTGTGAGTACCAGGCCAGCTACTAGCGAATAGCTATCAGAACAGCTTTTTTTTTTCTTTATTAAAATGTAAGTTTTTAGGGTAAAATATAGCACAATATGACCAATGCTCTACCTCTCTACATAGTTTGGAATGTATGTTTCATGTCCCCAGACACATTATAAGTGCCTAGTGGACATTATAAATGCTCGGTGGACATTATAAGTGCCTGGTAGACTGCCACTGTATTTGGTCTCAGGTACAGCTAATCACAGATGCTATCGTCCCTCCCACTGGAGGTAGCATCATTTTTCTTGGCTATGGTTAAGCCACTACCTTCTTCATTATCATGTCTATGAAAGATTCCTTATAAAATAGAAAATCACAGAGAGCATTAAAGAAGGAATTGTTTAAAGATTATTGAATGCTCCTCATCTTTGCACATCATGGCAAAACTGAGTCAGATATCATTTACTGTGATAGAATTTTACCTATCTCTGTCTTTTGCACACTGTTTACACAGTATCTGACACATAACTTATATAAATTCAATAAAAATAATAAATAGAAATAAGAAAATTATTATTTCAGTTATATCCAATGGAATATATTACATATCCAATGAATTATAAACATCAGAGTAATTCGATATACATAAATATATATCTACATGTGTGTATTTAAAAAGAAATTGGTGACCATAGGCTTTAACTGCTAAAAATAATTTCTTCAGGATTCAATTATATTTATAAGTATTAATAGTACAATATCAGTCAAAATACTGTAACTATATTATACGTTTTGATAGTTACTACATAGAAAATATAAATATTTATTAGTGTCAAAAAAATCATAACAAATTTAATTATGTATCTAATTGGTGTTTATTCACAATTTGTGAAGGGGACAGCCTCAGTCTATAAAAGGGAATGAGAATTCCCACTGGGAGGACACTGGGGTTTGTAAGGGGGAACAAGGAAAGAGAACAATAGGAAAAAAAGCTGACTGGTTAACATTAAGTTATTTCAGGTTACTTTTTTTGTAAGGGTGAGTCAAGACCCTTACTCAGGTAGACTGGAATCTCCCATTTTCAGGAAAAGCCAGTGAGTTTGGGGATCTGCCTACTTCCTTAAGCTTCAGTTGGATGACATGGCGTTTAACATGAGCGACTCCATGTTGGTTGGGTCTGGTGCGCTGGGCCTAGTGCGGGACGTGGTCCAAAGCAATGGGCTCCTGTAATTTTGTTGAACATTAGAAATGCCTTTTCAAAGGAAATGGGTAGGGCTTTCTAAAGATTAGTTTATATTTCCACAGGTGAATATTCTATATTGCTAGTTTGAGACAGTGTTCACCGTCAGTTTTATTGCTATTTTTCATGCTTCTTATGCAAACACTAAGAAACACAGATAATAAGTAGAGAGGAATAGAAATTTTTTTTAAAAATATAACAATATCACTTTTTAAAAAAAGTGTCTTTCTTCTGATTTGAATACCTGAACTAACAAAGTGATTAATCTTTTTTAATGATTATTTTAATGATTACTTGTCATGATGATTGTTTGCACCTATAATTTTCTTGAAAACAAACTGTGAGTAATCACCAGACTTGCAAAAGCATTTATCTCTAGTCTCTGGAGTCATTCACTTTCTTACTCCCTGCTATTGTACCATGTAGGATTTACCTTTCTGTATCAAATGACTGCTAATAAGACTTGTTATTCTTTTACTTTGGAGACACTTGAACTCACTATATACAGAAAGTCTGGGAAAGTTGAAATTTTGTTCATTTCAAAACATCGCCATAATTTCAAAAAATAAAATACTCATTATATACTTTTAAAAGTGTCTTCAAAACACTGGAGCTTTCGAGTTACCTAATTGAAACTATGGAAAATGTTCACTATATAACCTAATTGCCAAATCTAATCCCTATTTTCAAATTAATCAGCAAAACCAGAATAATTTTTTTTTAATTTCAAAACTTTTATGGAGGAACAAACCTTTAGATTACATATATTGCATTTGCACTACCTGAGTCGGAGCTATGAGAGTACCCATCCCTGACCGTGCACATCACACCCATTAGGTGTGCATTTACCCATCCCCTCCTCCCTCCTCCTACCTGCCCAATCCCCAGTGAACGTTACTTCCATATGTGCACATAAGTGTTGATCAATTAGTACCAATTTGATGGTGAGTACATGTGGTGCTTGTTTTCCATTCTTGGGATACTTTGCTTAGTAGAATGGTCTCCAGCTCTATCCAGGATAATACAAGAGGTGCTAGATCACCATTGTTTTTTGTGGCTGAGTAGTACTCCATGGTATACGTATTGATGGGCACTTGGGTTGTTTCCACATCTTTGCAATTGTGAATTTTGCTGCTATAATCATTCAAGTGCAGATGTCTTTTTTATAAAATGTCTTTTTTTTCTTTGGGTAGATGCCCAGTAATGGGATTTCTAGATCAAATGGTAGTTCTACTTGTAACTCTTTGAGGTATCTCCATATTACTTTCCACAGAGCTTGTGTTAGTTTGCAGTCCCACCAGCAGTGTACGAGTGTTCCTATCTCTCCACATGCATGCCAACATGTATTGTTTTGGGACTTTTTGACAAAAACCATTCTCACTGGAGTTACGTGATATCTCATTGTGGTTTTGATTTGCATTTCCTTGATGATTAGAGGATAATTTTTGTCAGAAAAATATTCCTTTATTTTTTAATTTAAATGAACATTATTTATATGGATTCCCAGGATAACCATCTTACTTCTGAATTCTAAGATAGATATATAAATAGATAGACAGACACACACCTTTGTTGCCATAAGAGAGTAAAACCCTCTTGCTTTTGTTATTCCTTACAGATATTCTCTTTGCTTTACCCTCAAAGACTCATCCTCAATAGTAATAAATTCTTTGACAAAGACCAGAGGATGGGAGAGGTAAGGAAAAATGCAAATAAAAATAGTCAAATTCTGCTGTTCCCCTCAATAATATGGCTGTACTCAGAAGGTTGACAAAATAAGTCCAAATCCCTCATTTCTAATACCATGCTTTACCCTTAACAGGAATATGCATAATATATGGAAAGTCTAGAAGTCCAACCAGGATGATTTGGCTCTAATTAAAGAATGCTACTGAGGCTCTGGGATATCATTGTTTTGATCTGTCTTGTTGTATTTTGGAGGTTTTTATATCCTCTGGGCAATGCGCCATGGTAAAATTCAGGGTTGGCAATAGGTGTGCAGTTCTTTTGCAAAGTTGGAAGAGGGCTATTTTAAAAGTAGACGTGGTAAAAGAAAACTGGTATTAGGCCTTCACTTCATATGTTTTTGTAGACAGATCATTTTTAGAACAGACTGTATAAACGGGAACTGAAAAACTGAAAAATGAGTTCCAACACTTCCTTGGAATTTCTTCACGTGCCCCACAACTATGCCTACTCATGGGTGAAAACTTTCAGTCTCCTCAATATCAATTTATTCTTTCATCATTGCTAACAGAATCTCAATTTTCTTTGGGTGGCATTGTGCACAACTAAGATATTCACATTGCCAGACTGCCTTGCATTGTGACCCAGTTATTGCCAATGAAATCTAAACTTAGTTGCTGGGTGTTTTTTTTGTGTGTGTGTGTGGGATCTTATCTTTGGGAGCAATTGTTTTTTCTGATGAATTGGGACCACTTCAGCTGGCACATCCCCTAGTCTTTAACTTTTCTCTCTTTTATCTTCTTGGAATGCAAATAGAACCTTAGGAGGTGTAGCAGTCATCATCAGCAGAACAAAAACTGCATGTTCATAATGGAGGAAGAGATTAATCAAAGAAGACTGTGTTTTCCTTTACCACCTTGGGAGGCTGCAGCAGCCCCAAGCTGCCTATGTCTAGATTTTCACTGCATGGGAAAAATAAGCCCCCTTTTCAAGTCCTTGTTGTCGGAGTTTTTATTTCTTGGCTCCGAATCCTAACTGTAACGAAGGATGCTTCTCTTATCCAAGCCCTGGGGAATACATGATTTATTTTTCTGGCCTCAAAGGTTTTGCAAAATGCTATAGAAAATGCTAATAAACTGCTGTACAATCATATTTGCACATTATTATAGATACTAGTTTTTCTAATCTAAATAAAACACATTTATAAAATAGATCTATTGCATACCCACAAAAATATCACAAGGTTCTTGTCAGCATCACATCCATATAGTTTTTATTCTAGGAAATAGTAGGCAGGCAGTAGATATTTTCCAGCTTGAACTCTAAGGAGTAAAAAGGCCAACTTGAACATGATATTTTTACTTAATAATAAGGAATTATAATTGATGTTTCAGAGCGACTTGTGAAAAACTATAAATTCAATTCTAACTCTTTCTAATGTAGTTATAAATTACAATATCTGGGGCATTGGAAATAAGATACAATATAATTTAATATTTGAGTAAGTAGGGAAACATCATCTGGAATGAGAATGATGATTTGTAACTTGGGACTTAATACATTTGTGAAAATTTATCAGTGAATTTCACCTAGCGCTATCTAAGACGATACATTGCCTGAAATTTAGAATGAATCACAATTATTATTCATTGAGGAAATGGCTAAATGTATTGGGAGAAATCTCAAAAATGGCATTCAAATATTTATTCTCAGATATTCAAAGATAATTTTCTTAAGCATTTTAGAGGAATTATGTCATATAATCTTTAATATGACCCTAAATATGGATAATGTTACTTTTTCCATTTTATAGACAAGAAAAGTAAGACATGGATAAATTAGTAACTTGCTTTAGTTCACGCAGGTAATAAGTGATAAAGTGGGATTAAAACCAAGGCATTCAGCTCAACTGATGGTCTGGCAGAGTCACCTCCTACTCCCAGAAATGACAACTATCAACACTGGATGCAATATAAACACAACAACCCAAATTCTTTGGAGAGTAAACAAAGGCAGGCAGATTCTGGAGGAAGGTCCGCTCTTGGAAGAAGAGCATGGCATGGGATTAGTTCCCCATTTGTTACGACTTTTAGCTTAATGGCAGGCTACAGTTGGTGCTACACAGGACAGCCAAAACCCAGATTAAAAACCCACAGTCTTTCTGGCTTGAAAAACCAGAAGACAGAGTTCAGGACAATCATATTTACTGGAAAGTGAGGAGAAAATCCTGGAAAGCACAGATCAGAGATGGGAAGCACCAAATATATATTAATATAATTTTTTAAACTTCTGGTTGACCCCACATGCAAGGGGAAGGCTTCCTCAACTAAGGACTAAAGAACTGAACTGGGAATTGGACTGTTGTCTAATTTTCAGCTTGAGTCCAACCAAGTTAGTTGCTTATTCATACAACAACATTCTTTAAAGGAATACAGAATACAGGGCCTTCACAACATAACACTCATAACATCTAGGGTACAATTCAAAAGTACTCTATATGGGAAGAACAGGAACATGTGCCCCATATTCAACAGAGAAAGGCTAACTCAAATTTGAGAAACATTGCTACCTAAATATAAGACCTCTCCAAGTTACCTAACTGCATGCGTGCAAGATAAAGACATAGAACAGTTAACCAGGACACCACATGAAAAGTCTCTCTCAGAGGATGGTGGTTTTATAATCTTCCAATTTCCATTCTCATTTCATTTAGTTAAGTACTAGACTGGTGTCTAGATCAATTGCATGATGGGGAACATTGGCTCTGCTCCTACATAATAAGTTTTAATAGAGCCCAGTAGCAAGGGCTTCCCAAAGACTTTATCTGCTCAATAATATCTCTTATCATTATCCCGCTAATCACCTATTTGTGTTCCATTTAAATGTTCAGATAACAGGGGTACCCATCTTATACATGGCTGCAACATTTCTTCTCCAGCCAACCCTGACCTTCTGCAATGGTCTTATTGTTAAAAAGACTGTGGTAGTAAAATCTGATATCCACAAGAGTCAATAACTGCTGCTATTCCTGAGTGTCTAGCTTGCCAACAAAAACCTACCCTGAGTTCTCAAAATGGCTTCAGGGACCAGACAATTTTCTGGTGACATAATTACACTGGACCCCTGCTATTATTGGAGGACCTAGAATTTATCTTCATCCAAATAGATACTTATTTAGTATTTTATTTTGCCTGCCCTTTAATGTCTCAACAAGCATCATCAAACAAGCATTTATTTAAAGTCAGAAACACCACACAGCGTGATCTCTGGCCAACAATTATCTCCTGGCAGCAAGGAGAAATGACAGGTTGTCCACAGCAGATTAGTCTTATCATGAATCCTGTCATCCAGAAGCACTTAGCCTTGCACCATGATGAGAAGACCTACTAAAACTGCCGCTACAATGCAAATTGAGAAAAAAATGCCACAGTATGTTTTGGTGCTTGTTGCAAGATGGGCTCTATGCTGTGGATCTCCCATAAATATATTTTACCATCTCACCAACTGCCAGAAAATAGAGGTCCCAGAACAAAAGGGTAGAAATGGAAGTGGAACCTATCACCATTCAGCTTGGTGATCCCCCTCTTAAAATTTTTGTTTTATATTCCCATGTGACTGCCTCTCCTGATATAAAGATTTTAATATTAGAGAAAAAATACCTCTACCATGGTCACAGAAAAGGTTTCACTGAACTGGAAGCTGAGATGCTACGTCATCATTAAAAGTTCTTAATATGACTAAGGAAATTGTTTTAAAAATGGTACTGGTTGGATGGAATGATGGCTTTTGACTAGCAGTCGCTACAGTCAGCGTTGGCGGTGAAGCTACACAGGGGAAATATGATCGAAACACAAAATGATCTTTGCGTTGCCAGGTCAGGCAGCGGGAAACCATTCATCACTCACAGGCAAGACCACCAAAGGCTCGGGTGTCTTGGGAATGAGGGTTTGGGTTAATCCCACCAGCCAAGAAAGCTAACTAGTGAGGTTTTGGCTAAAGTTGAGGTTGACTAAGGCTGGAACTATCATGCAAAGCTCTTCCACAAACACGAGTGGAAAACTCCCAGGCCTGTACTCTGGAGCAGACAAGGGGAGATTGTCATAGTGTTGTACATTTATATCACTTGAAATTTTATTTAATATTGAATTAAAAATCACTCTGGCTGCTGATACATGGACATAAGTATAGAAGCAGCAAGCTTACATCAGACATGGATGACCCTCCCTCTATGTTCACCATCTAGACTGCCAAATTTCAGCTACGCCTCCATGAGAAAATTAAAGAGGCAAGGGAGAGCCTCTGTTCCCCACTCGATTGCTTATCTCATGCTTATTCTCGCATTGCATTAGGGGTGAGTCAAAGGAAAAGCAAATGTGAACATAGTCCAAATGATAGTTCTTGTCAGTCATTGATTCTGGGTCAGAGGTAATGGCAACATGGACTGGAAGGCAGAAGAGGGAAATTGTCAACACCTGCTATGACCTCAGGACCAGTTCAAGAAACGAGCACCTATGGCCTCCACTGGTACTGTTGTGTTGGCTCATGAAGTCTCTGGGGCATGAACAATTACTACCTCTATTTTGTTAAGCATAAATTATCATGATTTTTTTCTTTTCCATCTTCATCTCTCTTTCTCTTCTTCACAATTATGTAGTAGTGGTGCTCTTAAAGGTGCTCTTTATTCCAGAGTTATAGTTATTTGAGACAGAATCACAGTAAAACTAGCAGAGTTCATATCAAATTGAAAACATGGCCTGGGAGCACAAGAGCCCAATGACATTAATGCACCTGAGGACAATAGCTGAATGTGAATTTGGGTTGTCTCAAGTTGAGGCAGTGATGTGCAAACTTGTGATTTTATGTACATTAATTATATTATGTTAGGTTAAGATATCTTTGGATATATGACAAGAAACATGTACATATGTGCAGTGGGTAGACAACAGATGTGAGTTAAGAGAGACATTTTGGTGTAACTCCCTGGCTTGTAACAATTGTTCCTATTGGAAACTGCTTCTGACACCCTTGTGTGGCCCTACAGCAGCTGTGGCTTCACGCTAGTCACGGTTCTCCAGAAGGACAGCACCAATAGGAGACTGATACACACACACACACACACACACACACACACATATGAAAGAGAGTTTATTGGAGAGATTATTATTTGCTCACACAATTACAAAGACAAAATCCCAACATAGGCCATGTGCAAGCCAGGGAATGACAAAATCCAGTATTTGGCTCCCAGAGAAGGGCCCAGGAAGGTATGGCTCAGTTCAAGTCTGACAGCCTCAGACCCAGGGAAGCCAAGAGTGCAGCCCCCAGTCTGAGGCCGAAGACCAGAGAGCCCCTAGGAGATCCGCTGGTGCAAGCCCTAGAGTCCAAAGGCTGAAGAATCTGGTGTCTGATGTCCAAGGGCAGGAGGAGAAAAGCGTTCCACTCCGGGGGCCCCGGCGGTGGGGAGAGAGAGAGAGAGAGAGAGAGAGAGAGAGAGGAAGCTAAGCAAGTTGAATATTCTCCTTCTTTTACCTGCAGCTGATGGCATGGTGCCCTCTCACACAGACGGTGGGTCTTCCTCTCCCAGTCTACCGACTTACACATCCATCTCCCTGGGAGCATCCATACAGACACAGCCAGAAACAGTGCTTCGCCAGCCGTCTAGGCATCCTTCAATCCAGTCAAGTTGACACCTAATATTAACCATCATAGCTTCCTATGTCACTTTGGATCCTTGGCCCTAGTCAAACAGGTTCAATCAGATTCTCTCTCTTAGAAGTTTGGAAATTTATGGAAAGGCACACAAAGACTGGGGGTCTCTGGAGCTGAGTCATCAGAATAGCAGTGCTACAGAGGAAGAGCGCACAAACTGAGTTTCCTGGAAAATCTATTGCTTTTGGCCTTCCCAACAAGGCTCAGTCACTCACTTCTTCCCTGCATTAAGTGAGGTATCCTACTATTCTTTCAAAGAATACGCACGCACACACACACACACACACACACACACACATATGTATATAGTTATAGTTACTTATAACCAAATGAGCCACACTTTAGTTACTTAGAGGACAGAACTAATGAGGAATGGCTTTCAATGGTATAATTTTGAGAGTGGCCAAAGGGCATGGCCATTAATATACTACTGGATGCCCTTCATTTCTACCATTAGGATAACTTTTGGAATTAAAAGCATTGCTTCTAAAATGTCCCTGTTAAAGAATTTATATAAAGAGAAATGCTGGGAGTAGAACCCTCTAATATATATATGATTCAATTCAATCTCATTTGTTAGGGAAACTGTTGTGTGACGGAGAAGTTTTGCCCCTGAGGGGCAGGAAAAGTGGCACAGGAAACAGAGAGGCTAGCACACAGAGGATGCTGTAGAGGGAGGAGGCTTTGGGTGTCTTACTTTCTCAGCTTTGCCTCATAGACGGCATAATAACTCTGCTACACAGTCACTGTGCCATGATCAAATGAGGTCAAAGAGGGTGTTAGGACCATATCTTAAAAGACCATGCGAGCCTAAGCAGATAGTTTGGATTTTTTAAAAAAATTTTTAGAGACAGGGTCTCGCTCTGTCACCCAGGCTGGCATAGAGTGGCATGATCACAGCTCACTGCAGCCTTGAACTCCTGGGCTCAGGCAATCCTTCTGCCTTAGCCTTCTGAGTAGCTGGGACTACAGACACCCACCACCACACTTGGCTAATTTTTAAATTTTTTGTAGGTATAGGATTTTGCTATGTTGTTGAGGCTGGTCTTGAACTTCTGGGCACAAATGATCCTCCTACCTCTGCCTCCCAAAGTGCTGGGATTACAGGTGTGAGCCACCAGGCCTGGCCTAGATTTTTTTTTAAGTGTAATGGGAAGCCATCGGAGAGTTGAAAACAGAAGAATGCCATCATCTAATTTAGGTTTTCAAAAGATCATTCTGGTTGATGCATGGACAGCAAGGGCGAGGGAAGATTCAGAAAATCAATTAGAGGCTACAATAGTAATCCAAACAAAGATAATAGTGTCTTAGAGGAAGGTGGTAGAAATGGAGGTGACAAGAAGTGCTCAAATGCAAGTTATGCTCTGAAGGTAGATCTTTGAGGATTTGCTAAGGGATTGACTATGTAGTGTAAGAGAAAGAGAGAAATCAAAGATGATTCCCAAGTGTTTGGCCTGAGCAAATGGGTGGATGATGTTTTGTTTATCCAAGATGGTGAACATATCAGTCAGGATCCAGTTAGAGAAAGAAACCATACCAGTTATTTTAACAGAGATAATTTAATATAAACATTTAGTATTTAAAAATACCTAGGCAAAATGAACACTGAGGTATAATTGAAGAAGCAACTACCACTCCTGGGGCCGGGAAAACAAAGGAAAGAGGTTAGAATTGTTAATACTTGGAAGTGTGGAAGAGGGGGTCCCATGCAGTAGAAAGTAAGACGAGGAGGAAGCACTGCTTAGCTGGTGCTACTGGCTCTCAGTTTAGAGGAAGAGTCCCGCAAAAAGAGAACCAGGACCTCTGAGAAGAGGGTGCCAGGTGGTTGCTGCTGTTGGTTTCTTGAAGGAGCCAACACAAGAGCTGGGAAAAATTGTGATCTCTGCTAGTGTTGGAATGAACTGTTGCTGCCAGGTGGAGAAGCATTGCTGGGGTCACACTAACAGGAAGAGGAAGCTCAAAGAAGAAGAGGAAGCAAATAAGGAACAGGAAGTAAACAGGAAGGAGAAGCAAGCCCCTTCCTTTCTTCCTCCTCCAGACTTAAAGTCTTCCTCCAGCACCCCCTATTGGCAGAGCCTCAGTGGGAGCAGCTGGCAAAGCAGAAATGTAGGTTTGTCGAGTTTGATCCCAAGCATCACAATTGAGGAGATTGGATGGAGTTCAAGCTGAGAGATGGTATCTTAACAACGGACACAGAAAATTGGTTTGGAGGGCACTTTTAGTTAAGAAGAATCAAGACTTCTGTTTGATGGGTCTGTTATGATGCCAAATAAAGATACTGAGGAGCCAAGTTATACAATTAAGGTTGAAGCTGGGATAGAAATTTGAGAGGCAACAGCTGCCATGGTTTATTTGTTTCCATAAACAAAGAAAACCAAAATAAGGCATTAAAAACTGAATCCTCAACACCGAATGCTTTCCTTATTGAGCTATACAAAAGCATGCCCTGATTATATTTCCATAGGTCATATAGAGAGAACTTTTATTTTTGCTTAAAAATCTAATAATGTGATATCTAAGAGAAAAAATGGCACAATCTGGATACAATGTTTCAATCTGGCAAGGTAAGCTTAAGGCTTGGTATAATGGTGGAAAGAACCTCTAAATGCCCCTACTTCATGTTCCTTTTTTCAGCAAGGGCTGCATGTAAAAGATCCCAGGAATATAATTATTCTCTCTATTCCTCTTGATTTAAAGAGTGAAAGTTTCTTTCCATGGTATTTTACTAAAATAAGGCATTATACAAAAAATTGAGACATTCATTAATTTCTTTAGCAGAACAAAAATTACATGAGATATAGTCATTAGATATTTTCTACTTACATCATAATCATTTTGAAACAACCTTAAAACACTTTACAAAAGCTCCAAGTAATTATTCCTTGCAGCAACCTCAGACATTATTAGAAGCAGATAGTATCATTCTTTCCATTACCATCATGAAAAAAGTAAAACATTGCACGTCTTCCACAAGGAGTCCCAAAGGGGTATTCATCTTCAGACTTAGACACACCGAGCATGTTTGTTTATATGGTTGGTGTTGGGATGGTTACCATGAGTTTATGGCATGGAAGATTAAAGCGTCTCCTGACAAAAACTTATGTAGGTAAGGAGAGTTGGCCCCAGCTAGGTCCAGTATTTTGTGCCTTCGTCATGACAAGGGAGTGGAGACTGAGTATAGTCTTCCATTGAGCTGTTCTTTTGACTCACCTCTTGGATTCATCTCTGAGTTCTAAGAAAAGATGGGAAACAAATCAAAACCTAAGGTTTTCTCACCAAAAGCTCTGTAAGAAGTTTAATTTTCAATTGAACATCCATTGCTTTTTTTTTTTTTTTTTTTGCCCAGCATCCCTTACTCCTATCTTCTGATAGCAGTGACTTCTCTTCTTTGCAGAATTGTCCCTACCCTGTCTTTTGTGAGGGTTTCTGACACTCTCCATTCCATTGTCTTATCCTCTGGCCACAGTGATTGGCCTAAGGAAAAGTACCTGAGGCAAACCCGATCAACTCTGTCTGCGGTGGGATTTTACCTACAGTTGTTGAAAGAAAGGAACAGTGTGCCTTCTCTGAGCTTGTTAAGCTAGCATTATGTAAGCCTGGGTCACTGGGAGGCCACTTCTCATCAAACCCATCATATCCCCCATGAAGGAAATTTCTTCATAGTAAAGGAGAATGAAGGCAATAGGGAAAGAAATGCAGGGCTTTGAAATGGGTGGAAATAAATATTGCCCAAGGAGAAAGGGAGGAGGGAAAGTAAAGAAAATGAGAAAGCAAGAGGGATTCTAACATTGTTGAACCTCTGAAGATATTAATAAAATCATATTGTAAATTTTCTGATTATATATGATCCAATATATTCTCATTTTCTAAAGTCCAGAGAATTGTTTCATGGAGATTAACAGAAAAGTGGAGAAAAGAGATTTTTCCTTTTATATCGGAAAGTATTTGGCCCTATGGAGCTTTTATTTTTTTTGAGACAGAGTCTTGCTCTGTTGCCTGGGCTAGAGTGCCATGGCGTCAGCCTAGCTCACAGCAACCTCAAAGTTCTGGGCTCAAGCGATCCTTCTGCTTCAGCCTCCTGAGTAGCTGGGACTACAGGCGTGCTCCACCATGCCTGGCTAATTTTTATATATATACATGTATTTTTAGTGTCCAGATCATTTCTTTCTATTTTTTAGTAGAAACAGGGTCTCGCTCTGGCTCAGACTGGTCTTGAACTCCTGCCCTTGAGCAATCCACCTGCCTTGGCCTCCCAGAGTGCTGGGATTACAGGTGTGAGCCACCACGCCTGGCCCCTATGGAGCTTTCATAGATTACAGCCACTAGTAAGTCCCTTGAGTGTCCCAGCATGTTAGCAACATCCTCAAGGGATGCATCAAGAAGCACTGTAGTTCAGAGATCAGTGCTTGAAAATTGGCAACTATGAAAACAAACAGCCTTAGAGGCAGCCAGATGCAACAGATGTAGTTAAAAGGTGCTAAATGTGTCCCTCCCAAAATTCATATATTGAATCCTAACCCCCAATACAGTAGTTTCAAGAGGTAGGGCCTTCTGGAAGGTGATCCAGTTGGAGGGTAGAGCACTCATGACCAGGATGAATGCCCTTATAAAAGAAGCCTGAGGGAACTCGTTTTCCCCTTCCACCACCTGAGGACACAGGCAGAGAGGGCCATCTGTGAAACAGGAAGCAGGTCCTCACCAGACACCAGATCTGCTGGCACCTTGGTCGTGGACTTCTCAGCCTCCAGAACTGTGAGAAACAAATTGCTGTTGTTTATAAATTACCCAGTCTAAGATATTTTGCTATAGAAACCTGAGCATCCTAAGACAGAAAGGGCAAAAAGGCAGCTTTGGAAGGAGGGTGGCCAGTTGGAAGGAGTGTGGCCAGAGAGTGACAGTGTCTACAGCGTATATGGCAGCACCCTTGATGTTGAGCAGACACAGCCATTCTTACGAAGTTTATAATCATCAATGTACCCAGCTGTAGGCATATTAAAACAGGTTTGGCAGGGTACAGAAAAAGAGAGGAAAAAATTAACATATACCATGTGGAAGCATAAGTGAGAAACCCCCGAGGCCTCTGGAAATAAATGGAAACAGTCTTTGAAGAGCAGATAGTATTTGTGGTGTTTACACCTGTAAATGCAGACCTACTTTTACTCTCAGAAAAGATCTGGAAAAAATGGATTACATGAAGCTTTACTTTCCCAACTGGCAAAAAAAAAACAGACAAGTAACTATGCCCATGCTAAAAGTAAGAATAATGTGTTCTTCTTGAGTCACGTAGACAATCAAGACTATTTGAACAACCAGGATTGACACAGCGACGATGAGACTAGAAACAGCTGCTAAGACTGTATCCCTGGGACGATGGTCAGAAGCTGAGCTGGGGCCACGGTCAGGAACAGAGCCAACACCTGTAGGGAGCAGGGCAGATTGTGAGGTACGATCCAAGGACGGAGCTTGAAGGGGCTGGCAGAAGCAGCAAAGTCTTCACTTGTTCAGACATATTCACTGTAGCCAGACCTCTTTAGATTTTTAAAATGGGAGACTGAATTCACGTGGTGTAAGGACAAGAGATCTCAACTCAGAATCTGAGAAAACTGTTTATTTTCAAGATCTCTTTTAGAAAAAGAATGTATCTGACTTGAGAGTTAAAAGACAACTTTATAACCTCATCTTTCCAGTCTTCTACTGGAGGTATAAAGTAAGAGTATTTGCTCTATTTAAATTTGAGGGTAAAGTAAGATAGGATGAAAGCAGTTTTAAAAGCTGGATGCATGGTAAATAAAGAAGTCATTGCAATGAGCATAGCGTGGCAGTGCCCTCTAGCCTGGCAGCTCCAAACTTGGCTGAATGCCATCTCCCTCACCTTTCCAGCTCTTTCCTCTCTCCTGTTAGTCTACGCACTTTCATTCCTTTCTCTGATCACACAAGCAACACACACATGCACGCACACACACGCACACCACAGCTGTCACTTGTCTTATCCAGTCTGCACTGGTCCAGGAGTAGCTGTGGCTGATGTCTGCTCTGATTAACAGTGCCCTTGTAGTGCCAGTGATTAAAAATTTTTAATGTCATCCCCGTTTGTATGCATCGTGATTTCTTTTCTGCCTATTTTATGTATATAATATATATATTATATATATATATCTAATTTTACTTGGAAAAGAGATGGATAATTGAATTTACTACTGTTCTGAATATGGTCCCCACCCTTACCCTGAGGCTTTTTTGTTTGGAGCTGAGGAACGTTTTACTGCTTAATTTGTGTTAGAACATTCTAAACTGAACAAGTATCTAAATAAATAATGGGGCTGCAAATATAATAGAAATGATATTATTTTACAGTTTACTGATTGTAGACAGGCATTTAGGCAGTTGACAGCAGTACAATAAGAGAATCTAGGGACTGGTGGGTGATATCTTCTCCCTATCCCGGCTGCCCTTTAAGTGGAAGCCAATGTTCTCTTAGGAATCTATCGTTTAACATTTATAGGGAATTGCTCTTCTCATATTAGTATAGAAACTTTTATGAGATGTACGGATGAGAATTTTGTATCTCTGCCAACATACAATGCTGGTAAAGAATTTAATTTAAAGAGTTTCACTAATTATATCATTAGCTGATGTGAGAAAACTCTTAACGAGCCAAATATTTTGGATCAGGGAATTCAACAGCATTTTATGGTGCTTTTAATTAGAGCAGGACTGTGAAACAGGTTTCCATTTACAACTACCACCACATTCAATACAATAAAATAGACCCTGGTCATAACAGCAAGCGTCCCATGTTGTCATGAAAAAGATACTGGTGCCAAAGAGCCAATTAGTTGCGGCACTTACTCTTTAAATAAGTACCAGCAGTTATTTTCCTTCTGAAACCTTGTTATCCTGAAATGCAAATGAGTAATTGATGAGCCAGTGAAGGAGAGAGATTACAGAAGTCCAGGTAAGTGAAGGAGAAACCTATTCACGGGGAAAACATTAACATTGTAATAAAAATGTAGGTAACTTGATTTAATTTTGAAGAAAAATTGAGTTAACTGAAAGGCATGTTGGATTTGAAAAGTTTGTGGTAATAGATAGAAGGAAAAATATAATACAATATATAATACAATCTGTTTGCCTGAAAGAAGACTTAAAAAATGAAAAAGACCCTTCCCCTCCTCCCACCATCCACCTCCAGCCCAGGACCAAATGATCTGTAATAACGAGAAAAGGGGAGGGAGAGAAAAATGGCGGATTAGGGGAGACCTCCTGGCTCTCTGCTCCCACAGTGGGAGGTGAAGAACACGGACACGCACACGCGAGTGAGGCGCTTTCCCACAGGATCGGCTTTGCGAATCTGCAAAGAAGCAGCGAGGGA
>CAUYSK010048100.1:0-10572 GCA_963575035.1 Avahi laniger
AAAAATAATGAAACTGGTGGAAATGGAGAAAGGGAAATTGCTGGAAAATTTAATAAAACCATATTGTCTCTAGAACACCACATCATGAAGCCATTGAACAATGCTTTGCAAATATTTGAATGTAGAATAATTCCTGTGACCCTGGGACTCATATAATTCCACAAACCTGAAACACTGGGTCTGCCACTCAGAATTACTGACAACATTTATTTCTGTAACAGAGGGAAAGCATTAAACATACATCACAGGTGTTCTTAGGGAAAGCCTTAAAGGACTGCTAAGCTCCTGCTCCATGATCCAATTTAAATGCACTGAGAAAACAAGTACCTCAAAGGCTATCAAAAGAGCAAGTCCCAGGCATCCGAAGAGAGGAAGGTTATTCATCAGGAGCTCAGAGGAAAAGCTAAAATTAAAAAAAAAAAAATGCTAATTTGGGAACCTGCAGTTCTTGGTCGATCTGATTCTTGTTAACATTGGTCTATTTCACTCCATTAATTGTTCCAAATGGCCTTAGTCTACAATGTATATTAATTGTTCCAATTTAGTAAGATCAGTAACATGTTTCCTGAATGTTCTTCCCAGGGTAGAAGGAGGGGAGGTGGTCTTAAAGGATGAAGAGACAAATTTTCTGTCTGTCTGGTTGAGGGCAGAGAAAGCCAGAAGAAGGAGTGGCAGGAACCAAGTGCAGGAGAGGCCAAAACCAAAGATGGGATTTAGACTATGCTCCAGTAGGTACAATAGGAAGAGATTCATAGAGTTGTTCTATTTTCCATGACTTCCCATGACTTGCTCTGTCTTCTTCGGCAAGTTTAAAGATATGCAATGATACATTATCCACCCTGAGGAAATACATCCCAATACCTGCTCCTTTTTTCTCTTTCAAAAGCATTCAAGCCTGCTATGAAAACATAGCTGCCAGTGACCTAGTATGAACTTTCTGGCCGAATGGTGATTCGAACATGTAAATAGCCAGATAAGAGAAAGTTCAATGCAGCAAATACATTTTTGCTTTGTGTGCTTTGATTAGATCTGCATGCCTTATTGCACTTTTTTTTTTTAGTGTTTTACTGATTAAAAATAATTAAACAACCAGATTCCTAGCTCTCTGTTTGGCATATTGCTCACTGCGTTTCTGGTATTTGACTTGAAGCAGCAGTGGTGGGGGAGGTAAGGGTGGGGAGAAGGCCAGCTTGTGTCACTGCAGTCAATGCCAGGCACATAATGAGCATTTTCAGCTGTGTTTATGAATTAAATATAAAGGGCTTAATTTTAGCAAGATGTCCTGCTGGGCCTTCAAAGCCTCCTTAGTTGTCATAACCATAGTCAGCTTTATCTTTTTTTTCCATCTTTCCCTCTCTTTCTTTCTCTTTTCTTTCTTCCTTTCTTTCCTCCTTCTTTCCTCCCTTCATTTCTTCCATCATTCTTTCCTTCATTTGTTTATTTATTTATTTCTCTTATGCCCAACCACTAAAGTCCTTTCATGCTGTGGATCCCTGGAGGAGAACATATCTTTTGGGAGGGCTGCTATTCAATGCACAGCACCTGTTCCTGGTCTGTTCTCCCTCACATTACTGATGTTGAGCAATAAATAAATAAATAAGCAAATAAATAAGTAAAAAGTAAGGCTTACAACAAGTGAAGTGATGTATTGAAGGATACAGCATTCTTTGTAAACACAGATTGGAAACAAACTAAACTTCCATCAAGGGGAGACTTGGTTAAATAAATTCAGTCCATCCATCTAATGGAATGCCAGGCAGCTATTAAAAAGAACAAAGTAGGATCTATATGAATTGAAATGTAAATGTTTTTAAAATATGTTGTAAAGAGGATTAAGCAATTTATAGAACAAAATGTGTTCTCATTTTAAAAAACAAATAAACAAACTATGCTTACGTGTGTGCATGCATGTGTGAATATGTGTAGAATTTTTATTTTCCCCCATACGATCTTCCTTTGAGGGACTTTCTCCTTTCCCCTGCCAGCGATGTGACTCTGAGGAGGAGGACTGCCAACCTCAGTCTCTCCATCCCCCTTCCTGCCAGAAGGAGTATTCAGATCTAGACATTTATAGTATCCCATTCTGCCAACCATGGGACTGGAATAGAGGTTGGGTTGAAAACCAAGCTGCACTAGTCAGAAGCCTTCTAAGGATTTTTAAAATTTAGATTTCAAGAAGAAACTCCCTTCCCTTTTGGGGGAAGTTTCCTGTGGCTGCTAAAACAAATCAGCATAAATTTAGTGGCTTAAAAGAGCACTAATTTATTATCTCATACTTTTGTAGGTCATAAATAGGACACAGGTCTCAAGTGTCAGGAGGGCTGTGTTTTCTCCTCAAGCCTCTGAGGCCACTTACATTTCCTGGCTCTTGGCCCCTTCCTCCGTCTTCCAACTCAGCAGCAAGTGGTTGATTCTTCCTCACATCACATGTTCCCAGCCTTGCTCCATCATCAGGTCTCTTTCTCTGACTCTCAGTCTTCTACCTCCCTCTTTCAGTTTTCAAGGACCCTTGTGATTGCTTTGGGCTCACCCAGATAATGCGAGATAATATCTCTATTTGAAGGTCGTTGATTAACAATCTTAATTCTGTCTGCAATCCTATTTTTTTTTTTGCCACATCAGGCAACATATTTATAAGTTCTGGGGATTAGGATATGAATTTGTTTTTATAGTTGAGGGGATATTATGTCTTGTGTCCCAAATCTGGAGTAAATTCAGGGTACAGAGAGCTATCTTCCCCAACACATCAAAAAAGTCTACTGAGGTTGGAAGAATGAGGCACACACAAAAAGACACAATGCCGAAAGATAAAGAGATAAATGAGAGAAAGAAAAACTATACTCTGCTGGAACCCCTGGATCCAGCCATCCCTGAAGCCATTATACCTCACTTCAATATGATTATGTAAACAAAGAGATTCTTCCCATTTGTTTAAAAAATTTTGAATTGGGTTTCTCTCAAAAGTGACTGTGTATGTGTAATCATATATGTCCATATATATCTATAAAAATCTAGAGAGATTAGCAGAAAATAGAATTGCAGTGGCGGTATGGGATAGCTTTCATTTTTGAGTAAAAATATTTGTATTGTTTGAATATTGTATGATGGGCATGTATCACTTTTGTCATTTTAAAGACGAAGAAAAATAAGAGACTATGACATAAAAAGTAAGTTTCTTCAGGAATCCAAGGTCTAGCTTAGGCAGAAGAAACCCCAGAAATTTCTCTTTCATTTGGTGCTTTTAAATAGTACATGAGTCCATTCAAGAGCCAATAATTACAAGCTTCTTCTTAGGCCCTGATAATACATCTAATTCTTTAAGGAAAGCTATTTAGATGGGACCAGAGATGATAAAAGGCCCATGCTCAGAGAGACAAAGAACATACTGGCTCATCTTTGCAGGCCCGACCTCTCCCTGTCTGGGTCCACGTGGCAAGCCTTGAAAGCACAGGTTTGTCCTAGTTCTCCTGCTTGCCTCCTTGGACTATAAATACGTGCATTATAGGGATTCAGGTTAAAAGAAAAGAAGCAGAAACAAATGCCTGCGTTCCCCCTGACAAACAAAGACATAAAAGCAGCCTCAACTTCAGCTGTATTAAAACATGGGAACAGAACAGTTTGTTAAAATGTCATGATTAAGAGCTCTGAAGAATTCTGCTGGACTCAGCACAGTGGGATAAAGCGTGCTGGGTAAGAATTCTCTCTTTTCTTTCTTGCAAGGCCTGGCAGGCAAAGAAACCACCAACTTGTAGGGAGCATCTCAGTGTCACTTTCTTGGAAGGGATCCTCTGAGCAAACCAGCCAATGAGTGGAGCATCAGGATTCACATCCAGGCCTTTCTAGGTCCATGATCCCCAGTACTCAAAAGGCACAAGAATTGCTTAAGAACCACATTAAACCCCCAGGTTCTCAGGCTCCATCTCCCAAAGAATCAAAACAAGGAGATCTGGAGCTGAACCCAGGAATCTACATTTCAACAAGCACCCCACATAATCAGATACAAAAGATCACACTTGTAGAACAAATAAAACACACATACACACTCACTTTCTGTTGTACCTTCTGCCTTTTTGCTTATTTGAAGTATCTCGGACTCTGAAAAGCAGAAGTCTGGGATTTCTTACATATTTTCAGTCTCTATTCTTTTCTTGTATTCAAGAGCATAAAGAACTGAGACTGGGAGGTATTTAAGCGAGTAACTATTATTGATCAGAAGTTTAAAAAACACACAAAGAACTTCATACTCTATTACAAGGAGAGTAAACAAAATTCACAATCCCCAGGAGAGAAGCAATCAATTTTTTAATATGTTAAACTCACCATGCTGTAAATAATTATTCAGATTTTGGGGAAAGAAGAAATCAAATGTTATTGATCAAAGCTTCTGAACTCATGTCAAGAAATTGCAGTGGGCTGCTTAATTTAAAAACCCTTTGTTTTCTGCTGAGATATCCTCGTCCTCACAAGGTAGCTCATTCACATTTCTGCTTTGTTTCTCTTGAGGGCTGGTGGGTCAGCACGCTATCACCTCCTTTAGATCAGACATTGAAAATGGCAGTCAAGTGTTAGTCTATGTGTGGCTGAGCTGGACTTGACCCTATAAAGTACCAAATAAGTAAAAGTAGAGCATTGTTTCTAATTTTCCATTGTGTTCTCCATTCAAGAGTGTCTGTTGAAATTAAAGAACAGAAAAAACCGTAATACAGCAATTGGTGACCTGGGTTTGAATTTAGGTCCTGCCTCTGTTAGCATTACAGTGCAAAAATTTACTGTGTTAGTTGGAGCCTACCAGCTCAGCCACTCTATCATCTCATTCTTTCAAATTAATTTAATTTTTGTCCCCCCCCTTATTTATCTTTGCTCCTCTTGATCAGCTGCTACATATTCACCATCAATTCCACTCTTAAATGTAAGCCCTCAAAGAGCAAGAACTTTATTTATTGCTGTATCTTTGTTTATTGCTTGAAGGTGGAAAGGCATAACTCCTCTAACTCATGTGTCAGAGTAGAAAGTGGCTTCCTCCTACTAACTGGATTTTTCCAGTTAGAAAAATCCTGGGCAGGGACTATGATTGGCATGGTTGGGGTCATGTGACCTCTTGTGACCAATCACCATGACCAATCCAACAATATTGGAACAATATTGTTCTACAGTGCATAGAACAATATTTTCCAGATAGCATAAGGAAGGAAGGAGAGAGGGAAAGAAGGAGGGAAGTGAAGAAAGAAGAAAAGAAAAGAGGGAAGGAAGAAATCCTATCTCACATATTAGGAATAAAATTAAATGAGATAGCCCATGTGAAAGCTGTTTCATAATGTAGTTGTCATTTTAAAAATTCTTAATTTTAATAAAAGAACTTCATAGAGAGATTATTTCACAGATATGATGGTAAGTTTTTTACTTCAGATTATGTTGTATAATTTTCAAAATATAATAGTCTTTTTATTGTCTGTCAAAAAATTATCTTTCTTGGGAATATCAATTCAGCTGGAACTTAAAAGTTAGGATAAATTTTTATTAGCATTTCTGAATAAAATGACAATTTTTGTGTTCAGTATCATAACTGAAACTGCTGATTTTCTTCTCCCTGAGAATATGTTCTGTTCTTAATCCCCTGGGAGAAAACAGTCTTAGTTAGCATTTCCAAATCACTGAGTGTATCCTGTATATCTTTGTGGGCAAAAGCAAGGAATATTCAGAAAAATTGGAAAAACATGACCAGCAAGGGGTAGCCGCAGAGGGGATGGGGGAACTTTCATAGAAAAGATTTAATTTTTAGATATGAGATGTTTTTCAGCCTAAAAGAATATGTATATTCTTTTAGTTTATATATATATAATTATAACCTTTAGTTATATAAACTATATATAAACTAAAGATTATAGTTATATATATATATAAAGTTAGTTATATCATTATATATATAAAGTTAGTTATATCATCATATATATATAAAGTTATATATAACTATATATACGCACACACAAAAAAAAACTGAGGCTGAAAGGTACATGAGTATTCAAAGCCATATAGCTGATCTTGGTAGAATTGGGACTCCAACCCAGGACCACCTAGCCAGAAGTTTGATGTTCTTTTCATTTACTTTTCTAAAATACTTATTAAAAGTCTATACAGTTACAAAGAGAATTGACAGGATAAACATGGACTTTATCCAGAAAGTCATAGAAGACTAGGGACTAGGCTCCTTTATGAAACACCGAAAAAGTAGTCAATGAGTATTATCTTTTCTGCCTAGTATCTTCCTCTCTTCTGGAAAAGGCATTTCCCTTTTTGAGGGATGAAGTGGGTAGATGGGCTTATTTCTCCAACTGGTAACTGTCATCTTTTTATTTGTGATTGGTTGATGAGTGTACCAAGTTAGACGAATAAGAAGGCTTATGCTCCACCCTTCTGGCCATGGTGATTGGGCATGAAAAGGCCAACCAGGCCAATCATCTTCCTTGCCCAGGATTTTTCGAACTGGAGCCAAGAGGAAGCCACTTTCCTCTCAGACAGCTGAGTTAGAGAGTTCTGTCTCTCCACCTTCAAGTCTTTGCTCCAGTGTCAGATTCTAAATGAGATCACATTATTTGAGGTTGCAAACCTACCTCCAGCATATCTGAATCACCTTATCCAGCTCTGTCTTTACCCCCATAGCACTTACCACTTCTTGCTTACTATATAATTTACTTATTTACTATAGCTATTGTTTATGTCAATCACTTACTCTTGAGAATGGGAGCTCCAGGAACTTAGGAATTTTTGTCAGCTTTGTGCATAGAACAATGCTTGGAAAATATGAAAGCATATAAGTGAGTGAATGAAGGAAGGAAAGAGAAGTCAATAACAAGAATGAACAAAATCCTCATAGAAAAAAACAGAAATAAAAGATGTATAGAGAATGTGTCTTTCTGGTGGTGGAGCTGTGCTGTCCAATATGGTAGCCACTAACCACATGTGGCTATTGAGCATTGAAAAGTCTGAATTGATTCTGGATTTTGAAGGCTTAGTACAAAAAAGTGTTAATGATCTCATTACTAATTTTTAGATTGATTATATGTTGAAATGTTAATACCTTGGATATATCAGGTTAAATAAGATATATTACTAATATTAATTTCACCATTTTCTTTTTGTCACCTATAATTTGGCTACTAGATAACTTAAATTACACATGTAACTCATTCATGGCTTATACTATTAATACATTTCTATAGGTCAGTGCTATGTTGATGTTTCTGAATCCCATAATTTCTTTTTCTTTTCTTTTTTTTTCTGCTATCCTTCTTTTATTAAACTTTTTATTTTGAACTAATTTTAAACAGATAATTTGCAAAAATAATAGAGTTTATGTATACTCTTTCTCTATTTTTGCCTAACTTAATATCTCACAATATTTTTAACTGAACTACAGGCTTTATTTAAATTCTACCCCTTTTCCCATTAATGTCCTTTCTCTGTTCCAGAATCTGATCCAGGATTTCACTTTGAACTTAGTTGTTATGCCTCCTTAGTTTCCATCAATCTGTGACAATTCCTAATTTTTCCTGGTCTTTTATGACTATGGCACTTCTGATAAACACCTGTCCCTTACTTTGCAGAATGTTTGTGACAATTTGGGTTTGTCTTATTTTTTTCTTATTATTAGATTGAGGTTATGCATTTGTGGCAAGAAAATTACAGAAGTAATTTTGTGACCTCAGTGCACCCTGTCAATTCTATATTATTTTTTTCATTGGAATTTATAAATATCTTTGGGAGATACTTTCAAATTATGCAAATATCTGGTTTCTCCTCAAACTTTTGTGCACTGTTTTTAGCATCCGTTGGTGAAGATCCCATCATTTCTGAGGCTAATTCTACATAGATCTGAGTGGCAGTGGCTCTGTCTATTCATTCCTCTTGCACTGTGGTGTTTTTATATCCTATCTTCTTCATCATTTATGCTACTTGCATGGCACAGTTGGTATTTGAGTTTGCAGTCTCCTTGGAATTGGCTTATCATGTATAAAGCCAAAGTTCTCATAGCCCAGTGCTCAGGGACTATTGTACATGTCTGAGGCAGCATGGAAGTTTTTAATTTTTATTTTTAAATGATCTTTTTTTTCTTTATTTCAGCATAATATGGGGGTACAGATGTTTAGGTTACGTGTGTTGCCCTTGCCTCCCCTCTGCCCCTCAGTCCAAGTTTCAAATATGTCCATCCTATTGCATGGTGCGCATTGCACTCTTTGTGTATGCATATACCCGTCCCCTCCTCCCTCCTCCTCCCTCCCTCCTGCCCAATATCTAATAGATGTTATTCTTATATATGTACTTATGTGTTGATCCGTTAATACCAATTTGATGGTGAGTACATGTGGTGCTTGTTTTTCCATTCTTGGGATACCTCGCTTAGTAGAATGTGTTCCAGCCCTATCCAAGAGTATATAAGAGGTGCTATGTCACCATTGTTTCTTAAAGCTGAATAGTACTCCATGGTATATATATATATCACAGTTTATTAATCCACTCATGTATTGATGGACACTTGGGTTGTTTCCACATTTTTGCAACTGTGAATTGTGCTGCTATGAACATTCGAGTGCAGGTGTCTTTTTCATAGAGCGACTTTTGCTCTTTTGGGTAGATGCCCAGTAATGGGATTGCTGGGGCAATTACAGCAACAACAAAAATAAATAAATGGGACCTAATCAAATTAAAAAGCTTCTGCATAGCAAAAGAAACTGTCCCAAAGCAAACAGGCAACCCACAGAATGGGAGAAAATTTTCGCAGGCTACAAATCCGACAGAGGGATGATAACCAGAATCTATTTAGAACTCAGAAAAATCAACAAAAAAAAATCAAACAGCCATATCAAAAGTGGGCAAAGGAGATGAACAGAAACTTTGCAAAAGAAGACAAAATAATGGCAAAAAAACATGAAAAAATGCTCAACATCTCTAATCATTAGGGAAATGCAAATCAAAACCACAATGAGACATCACTTATCTCCAATGAGACAAGCCTTTATCAAAAAGACTCAAAACAACAAATGTTGGAGTGGATGTGGAGAGGTAGGAACACTCATACGCTGCTGGTGGGACTGCAAATTAGTGCAACCTCTGTGAAAAGCAATATGGAGATACCTTAATGAGATAAAAGTAGAACTACCATTTGATTCAGGTGCATATTAAGAAAATAATCCATCATGACCAAGTGGGCTTCATCCCAGAGATCCAGGGATGGTTCAAGATACACAAATCTATAAACGTAATTCACCACATAAACAGAAGCAAAAACAAAAACCATACAATTCTCTCAATAGACGCAGAAAAAGCATTTGACAAAATTCAACATCCTTTTATGATAAAAACACTTAACAAAATAGTCATAGATGGGATTTACCTAAAAATAATACAATCATTTATGAAAAGCCCAAAGCCAACATCATACTCAATGGGGATAAATTGAAAGCATTTCCACTTAGAACTGGAACCAGACAAGTTTGCCCAGTTCTCCACTTCTATTCAACATAGTGTTGGAAGTCCTAGCCACAGCAATCAGGCAAGAGAGTGGGATTAAAGGCATACGAATGGGAACAGAAGAGATCAAACTCTCACTATTTGCTGTTTACATGATATTACATCTAGAAAACCCCATGGATTCAACTAAGAGGTTTCTGGAATTGATAAATGAATTCAGTAAAGTCTCAGGATATAAAATCAATTCACACAAATCATAGGCTTTCATATATGCCAACAGCAGTCATACAGAGAACCAAATCAAAGACTCAATTTCCTTCACAATAGCAACAAAGAAAATAAAGTATCTAGAAATATATTTAACTAAGGAGGTAAAAGACCTCTACAGGGAGAACTATGAAACATTGAGGAAGGAAATAGCTGAGGACGTAAACAGGTGGAAAACCATACCGTGCACGTGGGTCGGCAGAATCAACATCGTTAAAATGTCTACACTACCCAAAGTGATCTACAGATTCAATACAATACCTATTAAAATACCAACATCATTCTTCACAGATGTAGAAAAATTTATTTTACGCTTGTATGGAACCAGAGAAGACCCCGTATAGCAACAATTCTAAACAATAAAAACAAAATGGGAGATATCAACTTATCGGACTTCAAATTTTATTATAAGGCTGCAGTAATCAAAACAGCTTGGTACTGGCACAAAAATAGAGCCGTTGACCAGTAAACAGACCTGAGGACGTAGAAATAAAACCGTCCTCATATAGCCATCTAATCTTTGACAAAGCAAACAAAAACATACACTAGGGAAAATAATCCTTGTTCAATAAATGGTGCTGGGAAAACTGAATAGCCACATGTAGAAGACCACAGCAGGATCCACAGCTTTCACCTCTCACAAAAATCAATTCATGCTGGATCACAGATCTAAACCTAAGGAGTGAAACTATTAGAACTCTAGAGGAAGATGTTGGAAATACTCTTCTAGACATTGGCCTAGGCAAAGAACTTATGAAGAAGACCCCAAAGGCAATCACAGCAACAACCAAAATAAATAAATGGGACCTGATCAAATTAAAAAGCTTCTGCACAGCCAAA
>CAUYSK010048103.1:0-12205 GCA_963575035.1 Avahi laniger
AAGGGTTTATTGCACAGATTAAAAGAAGTATTCACAGATCCAGATGCTCTCAAATCTCTGTGCTAAAGCCACTATTTTAAGTGACAAACTTTGCAACAAGTTATAAGTATTCTTAACTATATTCCTACAAATGCAACATAACATAGTCAGTTTTGTAACATGCTAAAGTTGAATGATGAGGTATTCGGCGTGGATTAGCCCCATCATTCTAATGTGTGTTGGCTGTCGAAGGCACAGGTGTTGGCCCAGCCTTTTCTCTGTGTGAACAGATTGTTAAATTTTATGAAGAACAGAATCAACAATGTGAGTGACTGAAAGAAGATTTGTGTAGGAATGCAGCACTTCTGTGTGACACCATGTGAAATCAAAATGACTTGAATATTTCTTTGCGAGGTGAAATTAAGTCTATATATGATATGTGGCCAAAAATACAAGCATTTCAAAAGAAAAAAGCTATCTTTTTTTCAAAACACTTCTTCAAAAGGAAATTTCAGATTTTCAGATGAACATTTTCCCCAGTTAGCAAAGGTCACTGATAAGCAGGATGATATATGTGAACCATTTGAAGAATATGCAGCTGTTATAGACCCATTAATTGGAGAACACAATGAAAGGTTTGCTGAGTTTGAGAATCAGGACTCAAATTAGCATTTCAGCCTCACCTAGTTAATATCACCAAGGCACCTAAGAAACTACAGATGGAATCGATTGAGCTCTCAGTAGAGGACATTTTAAAGTCGTCGTTTGATGCTAAGAAAGATCCAATTGAAACATAGAAGATGGAATACCCACGCCTTCGGCAACATGCCAGAAAAATGCTCACTTGCTTTTCAACCACTTATTGCTGCGAATCTGCATCCTCCTACCTAACCAAATCAAGACACCCTTCAGGCCGCAAATGACTGATTCCCACCTAGAGGACCAAGTGAAACTGCGGACCTCCATGGTGCAACCAAATATTCAAATACTTTCCAACAAATAGCAGACACGACAAAGTCATTACAAGGTTAGTTAACTTTAAAATTAACAAATAGTTCCCATTTTTTGAAATGATCAAGTACATAGTAAGATTTTTACAAAGTAATGTACATTTTTAAGTATATCTAATTGAAGTTTCTTGAATGCGACCTTATTTGATTACAGCTACATTTATGTGGTTTCCAACAAGAAATGGTTCCCCACGCCCGAGTTAGGATTACAGGCATGAGCCACCTCGCCTGGCACTTTCTTCATCTTTAAAATGGGAATGACAACCGGGTCACTGTCTAGGGTTGTTACGCACGTCAGGTGCTGAGCATGGTGCCTAGGACAGACATAGTCAAATGCCCAATAATCAGAATATCATTATCAAGAGCCATGAGAAAGAAGCAGGGAGAAAAAGGGAACAAGAAAATGACGCTGAACAGTCACTGTTTCTGAGAAATGAAGCTATAATAATATGTAAAACCTATAAAGAAAAAACCTTTATCGATTGTATTTGTTTGCATCAAAGTTTTAAAATGACATTTTTATCTGACTGTAGAGTGGATCCTTAATCAATCTTGGAAAAGACAAACAAGTACAAAGAAGGAACCTAACAGTGTGCATAACCTTGAGTTACACACCAAAGACCACTTCCCCTCCGGCATTTTGGTGTATTTCATGCCGGTCTTTCTCCTCCATGTGACCCAGGGGTGGCAGGCTTACCCTGGGGGCGCTGGCCTGTGTCCGTCTGGCGACAGCACTCGACACATCACTGAGTCTCCCAGAGAGATCCAAACCCACAGCGCATTGACAAGAAAGTGGAGGTCTACGGAAGAGCCCATACTGCCGGACTCCATCACGATCCCTAGGAGATGGCCGTGTTTTCCTCGAGTGTCCCATCTCTTCTCTTTCTCTCTTCCACGTGCCTCCCAGCCACAGGAGACCCATCAGGTCCCAAACAATTCAGCTCTGGTCTTCAACTTACAAACCTCCGTTGGCAAAACCAAAGCCTGGTGGTTCTCAGAACATCCAGGAAAGAAGAAAGAAGCGTGCTCCCCCTACGAGACAACCCATCACAGTATGGACATGCCTACATTCACCTAAATAGAAACCATGTCTTTTTCTGGAAGGTGGAGGGATGGGTTATTCTACCTTTGAGAAAAACAAGGAGTCAACCTTTACTGAGCATTTACTATGTGCGGGGCACCGTGCTCAGCACTTTCTGTGCATGAACTCGTGCACATTCTCACAGCAGTCCTGTGAGACAGGCATTGTTTTTATTCCCATTTTACAGATGAGGCAACTGAGGTTGAGCAATGTGCCCAAAGTTCCGCACTGGTAAGTGGTCTTTGGGATTCAGCCCTAACTCCTGCTCGTGACCACTACACCATGGCGTCTTCTCTCCACGTGGCTACTCGAGTTGGGGCGGACATGGTTGCAGACCTTGCCCACCCTGCTTCTCCCAGAACTCTGGTTTGTTCAGGAGGCAACTTGCCCGGCCCTGGATGGCGGCCAGTCATGGAAACCCCATTTGCCTTTGCCAGACACCCCCTTTTCCAGGCTGCCTTGCACCTGGAGGTAGCTGTGAGACATACTTGGGACCAGTGACATGTAAGAGAAAATCTGCTTGGGCTTCTGGAAAAGATGCTTAAGGCCTTGGGTGGGGCCATGCAGCTGCCGCAGCCCCTATGGTGAGGATGGCAGAGGGGAAGTGAGGAAAGAGCCAGACCCTTGACATCCTGGGCCACGCTGACCCTCAGACCACCTACATCTGGACTACTTGTTAAGCAAATATTAAATGTCCTTACGACTTAAGTAGAGTGACCAACTGTCTCGGTTCACCTGGGACTGTCCCAGTTTCAGCACAGCAATTTCCATGTCCTGGGAAACCCCTCAGTCCCAGGCAAACTGGGAAGGTGGTCACCCTAGATTTAAGGCGCTATTAATCAGATGCTCTGTTGCCCGCAGCTGGAGACATTTTCACGGATCCACTTGTGTGTGGATAGTGTGTTTTTAATGAGAGCAGGATGCAAACATACCTACCTGTGTCCTGCTCATCTCAGCGTTGCAAGCATTGCCCTGTGATGATTTTCCACGATGTTGTTCAAAAAGCATTTGAATAGTCCCTGCAGAGTGCTTTGGAAGCTTGGCTGGAACTGTGAATAAGCCACATTAGTCCAGGTCTCTGTGTCATGAGTGCTGAACCCTGGAGATCAAACTCCACTGTTGCCGGCTCATTCCAGAAACGGATGTCATCTCCAAGAACCCGATGAACGCAGGAAGGAAAAGAAAGCCAGCCGCATGATGCAGAATCTCGGCCTTTCACGCTTGGACAGCGGGGGAAAAATGGGTCATTTTACCAGCTTTGGGCGGGAGAGGTGATCAGCCCTGCGAGAATAACAGTGCTGTGGCTGTTGCAAGATTTCTTTGAAAATGACACGATCCGGCAGCTTGAATGGCAGCCTAATAGAAACCCAGCAGAGACCACGCTGTGAAGGCACAAGCAGATTGCCAGAGGCAAGGACTGACTTTTTAAAAGAGTATTTGTTGGCTCCTTTCTAAAATAAATCATGGAGGCCGTGGACTTCTTCGGGTGCATGAGAAGAAGTCACATCTGACCTTCAAGATGAACGCTGGCCTGGGATTTGGAGCCTGGGTCTCAGTCCAAGCCCTGCCACCAACCTCTTGTGTGACCTTGGACAAGTGGTTCTCCTCTCTTGACCTCTGTTTCCTGATGTGCAAAATGAGGGGGTTTTTTGAGCCCTAGAGCTCCACTCTGCTAGCACGGAGAGGGCATAACCTGCTTTAGACCCAGTGAGATCGGAGTGCAGATCTCGAGTCCACCGTTCACTGGCTGCAAGTTCCTTCTCAACTCTTGGCCTCGGCGCCCTCACCGTTGAAAAGGAATAGTACCTTCCTTTTGAGGCTGTGTGAGAAGTAAACAGGCCCGCACGTGTGGAGCAGGTAGCCCAGGGATTTGCACAGTCAGGTGCGTAGGAAGAGCTGTTTCCATCCATGCCTCTGCCCTGGGTAAGGGGGAGAGTGGCTTGGCCGAGTCAGCTGGCAGGCAGTCCTGGGCTATCTTAGCCAGCACTCCTGCGTCAAAGGGTGAGTCTCACTGTCATGCACTATTCCAATTTCCTCAAACCGAGTGGTGCTGAGATGATGAGCATGTGCATTTGTTTGGCTGTCACTGGCTTAATGAGCTTAAATGCTGTCCCCAGAGGAGAGTAAGTGTTGAGAAGTCTCCAGGGAGCCCTTGGGTTCAACCACTTCTCAGCATCATGCTGGAGACCCAGGGACCAGAGAGGTGCTGGCTGGCGGGCCAGGTGACTTCCCTAGGGAAGGGACGCCCTTGCAGTGCACCCTGGGAGGCCAAGCTGCCTGTGTTCCCTCTTGGTGGCTTAAAGGTCTGAGTCTTAACTTCCACTCCTGTCACCCTGGTCTCACGCCTGGTTGTAACCAGACCCTCATTCCTAGATGCGACACTCTCTTCCCAAAAGAATGTCACCTTCCTCAACCAAGGTTTATTCTTCTCTTCTCCAAGGGTTTTCTAGACTTAGTTTCGACTCTTCCTAAAGCAGAATTTACTAACACTGAAAACTCATCAAGTTGCATACTTGTGTTTGTGCCCTTCTCTGTATGTTACGTGTCAATTAAAATTTACCTGCAAAAAATTACCAAAAATATTGCTTAGTTTTGTTTTAGAGCTAGAAGGGCACTTTGGGTCTTTTTTTTTAAATTACACAAATATTACATATATATGATCTCACTACAGAAGTATCAAACGACACAGAACTGTAACAGTTAGCACTTACTGAATGCTTTTGTGCCATCAGTGCCAGGCTCTGGGCTAAGCATTTACACAAACTCTCTCAGTGAACTCTTGTGGCCACCCTGTGAGGTCAGGGCTGTTATTATTACCCTTCACACAGTGTAAGGAACTTGCTCAAGGTCACCGAGTGACGAGAACTTGAACCCAGGCAGTCTGATCTCAGAGTCGTGTTCTCAGCTGAGAATGTGAAAGTCTCGTACGGTCAGTGAAGTTCAGGGAAGACAGATCAGAGTAGTCTGCGGGAAGGTTTCTCAGATTGAAGTGCCACTTACAGGAGAGGCACAGCCTGGATGGTCAAGGAGAGATACGGGCACTCGGAGAGAGGGGGCAGCTCAGACAAGTGTTAGAAATGGGTGTGGTGCCCCTGGGTAGGTGACAGTGAAGAGTCTGCCCAGTTTAGGACGTGTCAGTGACGACATATGGGTCTGAGTTGTGAAGAATCTTAACATGGGAGCCATCTTAGGTTCTAGAGTGAGAGCATGGCATGGTGTCATGTCTATACAAGCCAGTTTGGAAGACATGGTGATCAGTATGTACACACCAAGGAGAAAGAACATCCTCATTTTGAACTTTCTGTTTATGGCACTCCAAGGAATTCCTGGAAGATATGTTTTCTCATGAATCTTCAGCTGAGGTTGGCACACTACAGCCCACAGTCCAAATCTGGCCCACAGCCTGCTTTGGTACAACCCACAAGCTAAGAATGGGTTATTTTCATTTTTAAATGGTTGGAAAAAAATCAAAAGAAGAATAACATTCCCTGACATATGAAAATTATATGAAATTCATAGTTCAGTGTCTATAAATAACGTTTTGTTGGAACAGAGTAACATTCATTCATTTGTGCGTTGTCTGGGGCTGCTCATCACTATAATGGCAGAGGTGACAGAGACCACATGGCCTGCGTAGCCTAAGAGAATTCATTAGCTGGCCCTTTGCAGAAAAGTTTTGCAAACCCCTCATCTTCAGAGAGAACCTCAGTAAGTATTCAGAGACTAAGGAAGTTGCCAGAGCTGGAAGAGCTCTCACCTTTCATGCATGAAAAATTCAACACCCACAGAGGGGGATATTGTTTATCAATTCACCGCCTCATCCAGAAAATAGTTCTTGAGAGCCTACTGTGTGCCATGCTTCCTGACTTAATTTTCACTTCTGAGAGGCACCAGGAGCGAGTCCAGCTACCAAGGCTCTCGCCTGCCTGCTGCTTTGACGGAGGGGCCAGAGCCCGGTTCCTTCTCTGGGCTCCAGCGGGGGATCGCGTTGTGCTCGGAGCATATAAGCTTGGCCAACAGCTTTCCTGCAGGTGCCTGCTAATGCGATCTGGCACTTTCTGTGACAGCATCTGTCCCTCTACACATCCTTTGCTCCACTGAAGGACATAGTAAGTGTGATTTCATTTCTTAGTTTCTATTTTTTCCTTCAGACTCTTGCCAAGATGGTGCCCAGGCAGAGACACATAAGTCCTTCCTGTGGATGGTCCAGCAAGCTGTGAAAGGGAGAGAGGCTCTGTCCTGGATGTGCTTGACCTTAACCCTAAGGCCATTGGCTGAGCTGGCCCAGAAATAATTAAAGATATGAACAGGCCAGGTGCTGCATAATCCTGCTCGTGCCTGTAATCCTAGCACTTCGGGAGGCAGAGGCAGGAAGATCGCTTGAGGCCAGGAGTTTAAGACCAGCCTGAGCAATATAGCGAGAACCTGTCTCCCACAAAAAAATAGAAAAATTACCTAGCATGCCTGTAATCCCAGCTACTTGGGAGGCTGAGGCAGGAGCATTGCTTGAGCCCAGGAGTTTGAGGTTGCAGTGAGCTGTGTTGATGCCACTGCACTCTACCCAGGGTGACAGAGCAGGACTCTTGTCTCAAAAAAAAAAAGATATGAACAAAGATTAAGCTCCAAACAGGAGAGACACACAGAGAGAGAAGAGAAAATGGAAGAAGAAAAAAAAACAAACTATTAATATATGAATGTTCAATAATAGGGCATTGGTTACATATATAGTTTTCCAACTATACAAGGGAAACTCAGTAGCCACGAAAAAGATATTGCTGACCAGACTGCAAGGGGCCTCTTGAGAACATAAAGCTGGTGTTCAACAGATCCAGCGAGCCACTAAAGGAATAGGTTGTCAGATTTAGCAAATAAAAACACAAAGCTTACAGTTACATCTGCATTTCAGACATACGGCAAATATGTTAACATAAGCCTGTCTCATGCAGTGTTGGGGACATACGTATACTAAAAAATTATTTGTTGTGTATCTGAAATTCAGATTTATTCAGATTTTTACTGGATGTCTTGTGTTTTGTCTGGTAATCCTTTAAGAGGAGGGAGGCCAGACTTTTAATATCAGCCTCATTTTCTAAGTAGATGTCAGCCCAGGGGGCTGGTTCTGTGCTGGGGAGGAGAAACAGTTTGAATAAATGGGGGGGTATCTCCCAGCCTCATTTCTCTCCGTGCCTGCTGGAGAACCCTCAGCTGAGCTTCCAGTTCTGTGACAGTTTCAGGAGACAGCAATGAAAGGCCCCAAAGAGAACCAACAGCAATGTTCAATGAACTGATGGAAGATGAAAATTGGGGACAATTTGGCAATGTATGTCAAGGCCTTGAAAACATTTAAACCCTGTAGTCTAGTAATTCCATTTAAGAATTTTATCCTAAGGAGACAATTAAAGATTTAGCTATGATTATGTGTAATACAGGTTTGCTGACAACAGCAAAAACCCAGAACAACCTAATGCCCAGCCCTAGGGCATTGCTTGAACCAATTACGGTTCCCATGCAGAACAGAATTCTACACAGGCATGAAAAATGACGCTCTGAGATATTATTGCTGCAAGAGAATAGACCCTATAAAAAACTGATTAGGAAATATTACGATCCTATTTTGCAAAGTACATATGCATAGAAAAAAGAAGACTCCATTCACAACGTTACCATGATTATTTTAAAGGAATCTTAAGTTCCTTCATTTGCTTCTCTGTATTTTTAATTTTTGTTCTTATAATAAGCATGTAATATCTGGGTGATTTTTAAAGGTCTTTTTTTTTTCTCTTTCATTGCATGGGCCACCCCTTTCCTTGGAGGCTTCTTTGGGCAGTCTTGGGTCACCCAGACCCTCTGCAGAAGCCTGTCTGTGCCCCTGTGTCTTCAGACACATCTCAAGCCACAGAGCCCATGGCCCAGGCCAGCAGCCCATTTGCATGTGCGTTTCCTGACCTGCATCCTTCAAGCCTTTGCCTAATTCTGGTGGGGAACCGTTTCATGTTGGAAGGGCACATTAATTTAGCTGTAATCAAATAAGGTTGCATTCAAGAAACATCAGATATATTTAAAAATGTATCTTATTTTGTAAAAATCTAACTACTATGTACTTGATCATTTCAAAAAATCAAAACCATTTGTTACTTTTAAAGTTAACTAACCTTTTAATGACTTTGTTGTGTCTGCTGTTTGTTGGAAAGTATTTGAATATTTGGTTGCAGCACGGAGGTCCGCAGTTTCAGTTGGTCCTCTAGATGGGTATCAGTCCTTTCTGACCTGAAGGGTGTCTTGATTTGGTTAGGTAGGAGAATGCAGGTTTGCAGCAATAAGTGGTTGAAAAGCAAGAAAGCATTTTTCTGCATGATGCTGAAGGCTTGGGTATTCTGCTGCATTTTTCCGTATTTCAGTTGAATTTTTCTTAGCATAAAACAATGACTTTAAAATGTCATCTGCTGAGAGCTCAATCAATTCCATCTGTAGTTCTTTAGGTGCAAAGTCGTTTTGATTTCACATGGTGTCACACAGAAATGCTGCATTCCTATAGAAATCTTCTTTCAGTCATTCACATTGCTGATTCTGTTCTTCATAAAATTTAACAATCTGTTCGCAAAGAGAAAAGGCTGAGCCAACACCTGTGCCTGCGACAGCCAACACACATTAGAATGATGGGGCTAATCCACGCCGAATACCTCATCATTCAACTTTAGCATGTTACAAAACTGACTATGCTGTGTTGCATTTGTAGGAATATAGTTAAGAATATTTATAATTTGTTGCAAAGTTTGTCACTTAAAATAGTGGCTTTAGCACAGAGATTTGAGAGCATCTGGATCTGTGAATACTTCTTTTAATCTGTGCAATAAACCCTTCATGTTTTCCTGTCATGGAAGGTGCACCATCTGCACATACACTCACTAAATTTACCAAATGCAGTCCAACTTCATGACATTTATCTTGAAAGTTGTTGAAGATATCTATTCCCTGTGTTCTGTTCACAAGAGTGCCCAAAGCAAGGAACTCTCCATAGCAAAGAAAATCTTCTGTTATGACCCAAATGAAGTATAAAACCTGCACCAAGTATAAAACTAGTATCAGTTGATTCATCCAAAGCAACTGAATAATGTATTATTTTTCTTTTTAAGTATTGCATGAAGTTGTTCTGTTAACCTGAAGGCTAATTTCATGCTGCTGATCAGTTATGGTTCTCCTTGAAAGGGGCAGTTGTTTGTACTTTGAAACGTCATCAGGGTCTAAGCATTCTACAACTTCAGCAATGCATTCTTTCACAATTTCTGCATCACTGAATGGCTTTCCTTTTTCCCTGATTATATAAGCTACTTTATAAGCTGCTTCAGTGGCATTATTTGCAGGTTTTCTTGCTGCTTGAAAGCATTATCTTTGCTTTTGCTTTTCATCTTTAATTTCTGCAATAACAACCTTTTGTGCCTTTCTCTCTATTCTAAAATATTTATGGTCCTTCTGAGTGTTATAATGCTAATGAGCATTAAATTTCTTTAATGTTGATATTGCAGTATCACGAAGCAAGCAAATCGTCTTATCTTTAGCAGAATCAAGATAAGATTGCAATTCCCAATCCTCATTAAAAAAATCTGTTTTCTAGGCCAGGCGCAGTGGCTCATGCCTGTAATACTAGCACTCTGGGAGGCCGAGGCGGGCGGATTGTTTGAGCTCAGGAGTTCGAAACCAGCCTGAGCAAGAGCGAGACCCCGTCTCTACTAAAAATAGAAAGAAATTAGCTGAACAACTAAAAATATATAGAAAAAATTAGCCGGGCATGGTGGCCCATGCCTGTAGTCCCAGCTACTCGAGAGGCTGAGGCAGGAGGATCGCCTGAGCCCAGGAGCTTGAGGTTGCTGTGAGCTAGGCTGACACCACGGCACTCTAACGAGGGCAACAGAGGGAGACTCTGTCTCAAAAAAAAATAAATAAAAAAATCTGTTTTCTTCCTTCAGTTTTCTCTTGGTCTTCTTTGACATGATGGGCTGTTAGGGTGACAGAATTAAAAAATACTGTTGGGTGCTCACTTTGGCAGTACATATGCTAAGATTGGAACGATACAGAGAAGATTAGAAATTTTAAAAATCTAAAAAAAAATCAAATTAAATAAATAAAAAATACTGCCGAGCTGTGCAACTATTCGCAAATTCCACTTAAACAGTAACACAGTGCACCGTCATCAAAAGCTGACACACACTGGCGTGCTCAACCCCCATAAACTCTGGCCAACCAGCCTCGTGTAGTAGTGACGCCAGTCAGGTGGGGAAAGTTGGAACTAAATCACAAATGTAGCAGTGGTCAATTTAGCCTTTATGGTTTACTAACGTTCTAATTGTGCTGGTCAATCTGGGAGGATTATTTCATTCGAGCTTATTTTATTCTTTGGCGTTTTAAAATTATTCATTTTAAAAATAAAATATAAAAGATGAATAAAAATGTATTAATTAAAGTAAAAGGATTTATTTTGCAATATTTGGATTCAGTCAAAAGGCCACACTTAAGGACCTAGAAGGCCACATGTGGCCTTAAGGTCACAGCTTCCCCGCTGCTGTCCTAGCACTTTGGGAGGCTGAGGAGGGAGGATTGTTTGAGCCCAGGAAGTTGGGACCAGCATGGGCAACATAGCGAGACCCTGTCTCTACAAATTTTTTTTTCTCTACAATTTTTTAAAAGTAGGAGGATCACTTAAGCCCAGGCATTCGAGGTTGCAGTGAGCTATGATGACACCATTGCACTCTAGCCCAGGCGACAGAAAGAGGCCCTGCCTTAAAAAAGAAAAATAAACAGATGAAGAAAGACTCAGAGAAATGGAACATGGTGGACCCCTTTGAGCCTGAGCTGTTAGGCACCAAAACCCTGGCTCCTAATCACTACCTCTCTCTCTTTTTTTTTTCCTTTCTCCATCTTCTCCTCTCTCACCTCTCAAAAATTATCAACAAGGTATCTCTGTCAACTCTATGGTCATAATCCAGGATTTCTCAACTTCAGCATGATTGACATTTTGGACCAGATCGTTCTGTGTTGTGGGGGTTGTTCTGTGCACTGTAGGGTCTTTGGCAGCAGCCCTGACCTCTACCCACTAGATGCCAGTAGCAACCGCCCCCCAACAACACACACCCAGTTGTATTTAAAAAGTGATCAAATACATCTCCAGGCATTGCCAAATGTCCCTGGGGACCAAAATGGCCCTCCCTGAGAACCAGTGCTGTAGGCTTATCTCTGCATTAGCTGTGGAAAAGGATTCCGGAGTCCCTCCAGTTGGACGATGGCCTATAGAAACCCACAGGAACAGTCTGTGCTCTTCTGGCAAGTCCAAGCTCATTGGAGGCAGCTGCCACCTGCTAGGACATCCCAGGGCAGGGCTTGAAAAGAGCTTGTCGTGCCTTGGCAACAAGAGATGCGGGCTGAGGCGAGGCATCCCTGCCTCTTCTCCTGAAAGCTGGGATGCTGCGATTGGAATGGAAAACATGGGTCGTTCTTGACCTGCAAGGGGCAGGGTCCCCTTCGCTGGTCTGCAGATGGCACTGCTGAAAGGAGCCGGCAGACTGGGCTCTTAACGAAGACGCTGTGGGATGGGGCAGAAAGATCGGTGGACTCTGCTCTGAAGGGTCGATTTCTGGTCCTGGTCCTGCCCCGCTAGCTGGGTGCGCTCAGCCCATCCCCTCTACCTGTCTCCTCATAGGTAAAATGAGAATATTAGTGCCGTGCCTCTGTCTCTCCCAAGGACAGCTGTCAGGAGCAAAGTAGGATATTGCGTCCAAACGGACCCATTCCTTCCATTCGCCCGCTTCATCTTCTTCGTAGCACCTGAAGTACCATACGTGTATCTTCCCTCTGTCTCTGCGGCCACAGTGTCAGCTTCCTGAGGGCTTGGTCTTGTTTGCTGCATCCCCAGAGCTAAGAACAGTGGCCAACATAGTAGATGCTCAATAAAGATATGCAGACTGAACACACACACACACACCCCGTGGGGAAGTGATTCGAAAACATGTCTCAACAGCTGTGGGCATAAAATCCCTTTGTACTCACTAGTTCCACTTCTGAGAATCTAAACCCTTCTCCTCAAATGAGCAAAAGCCTTCCATGAATCGATGTTCATCCTACACTGGCCAAAATAGCACAGACA